>JANJGK010000018.1:3920306-3962806 GCA_039081455.1 Macrobrachium rosenbergii
ATCAGAATGACGTCAAAAGTTTTGTAGTATGCGAATGCGTATCTTAAATCTTAGGAACTGAGGCAATGAAGGCGATAGAGAAAGCGCTCTTGTGATACATAGCTTATATGAGGAAACCGACCAATATACTTCCCAATGATGATCTACATCATGAGTATCATTGGGTGGACAAAGGAAACAATTAAATCGAACGATTTTATGCGAGAATGTACCAATATTCCAACAATGGTAGGAAAAAATTCTGGAGCATGTGACGTTAGAAAACACTGCAAAGAACACACGGTTTTCCTGCAGCATGGAAACAATAATTAACTTGAGGATAGAGAGAGAGAGAGAGAGAGAGAGAGAAGTATCATAATTCATAGAGAGAGTGGTGATTTGGTTTTTGTAAATTTTAGTAACAGTGCCTGAAGATGTTGTGTTGTCCTAAAAGATTCGTAGCTTATTTTAGGAGGGAAACAATTTTGAACAGTTACTGGGTAATTTTTTCATGTTTTTTCCCTTCCCCGCAGAGTTTTTTTTTTTTTGTGAGTGGTGATGCATGTCAACAGTAGCAGCTAAGATAAACAAAAAGAAAAAAAAAAGGCCAGAAGAGAGTTGTTGGAGTTTTTATTACTAGTGACCACTTCTAACAGAATGTTATTCAAGAGGCGATGCCTTGTGAAAGTCAAATATTTCTGAGGCATTTTTTCTGGAATCATTGGATTTTTTCACATATCTAGTGATATTTATTTCACATGGCCTTCCCCCATCATCTGTGCTGTTTAGAGTTCTTTCTGTGTTTGGTGTTTGCTACTGAACTGTTGCCTAGAAATAAAAAATGTAACTTTTTTATTTTTGTTATGCTGACTAAGTCTATTGCCTTGTTTTATTTATATATTGAAACTATGTTATATTTCCCAGAAAGCTCATTATTTCCAATAGCTTGTTAGGAACCTGAATGCCGTGAACCATTAAAATGATTACGATTGATAGATAGATAGGTTGATGGATGCAGAGTTCCTAAAAAAATTGAGGAAAGTTACAAAATTTATAAAGTTCCCGCCACTACAAAACACTTCCGCTACTTAAGAGCCCGTCACCAAAAATCTTAAAGTATTAAAAAAATTTTATGGAATGCAAAAAGACTCAGCGTACCAGTCACTTGTTGGGACACACCGTTTTTCATTTTGAATGATTTATTATCAGTCTTCGGTTTTTTTATTTTACTCAGGGGATTTACTCCACTGGCCAGGGAAGGAAAACTAATTTTGTGCACAGGGCAGCAGCTGGCATGATAATGAAAGCTAAAAATTGTGCCTTAGTTGGGAGAGGCTGTTGTAAGGAGGCCATTGAGTTGGAGCTTCGGTGAAGCCTTATTGCTAATTCATGATTCAACCGGGTTTTCCGACATATGCTCAGCTGTGAGCAAATAAGCTCTGCAAGAAGTAATAACGCATGTTTGCCCAGTCCCAGCCCCCAGCTGCTTTGAACAATAACGTCGTAACCTGAGTCTTCATGGGGAACAGTCATTCTGTTATAAAGAGTAAAATTCTCCCGATTAAAACTACCAAATATCATTAAAATTTTTTTTTTTTTTTTCATTTAACAAAACATTAATTCTAAATTGATGTATATCATTATCCTGAAATATACTGCTAGTGTTACTCTCTTCACAAATACTGTAATTTCATTGTTCAGTCAAATGCAAGTTATTCTAAATCATATTTATTGAAATCTACTTAGGCTTTAGTAATAATAATAATAATAATAATAATAATAATAATAATAATAATAATAATAATAATAATAATAATAATAATAATAATAATAATAATAATAATAATACACCTCCTTGAGTTATTTTCGGTGTTCTTTTATTTAGAAAACATTTGATGATTCAAATAAAATTTATCAGTAGAAGCAGAGATTATTGATTTCCGAACAGCAGTAATCATGATTATGAGGCCCCATCGACGTACCAATTCCTTCCCCATTCCAGAAAATTCGGCCTAGTCATAGCATTCAGGACCGGATTCTGTCCTACTATAACTTTTAAAAAGTTAACTTTAGTGTAAATAATATAAAATGCACATGCCCACTGGATATCAATGATCTAATATTCCAAAGACGATCTCTACATTTTCACAAGTAATCTGATATTTATAACAAAGCCTCTTTTCAAGGAAAACGCCTAGCATTTAATCAAAGTATGCAGTTATACAAAAGTGATGCCAGTATTACAGAAAAACCATGATGTGGAAAGTGATTGTTAACACTGCTATAGAAAAAGTAAACAAAATTTGCATTTAAAGCCATCTGATGTCATAACTTTAATGGCTTACGAACCCAGAAAAAATGTAAAATCACGAAGTTCGGGTAATAAAATTTAGCCTATATTAAAATTTACTAATGAAGAACTAAAATCTGCATAGGTCCATTTGACGTAACTACATGACAGTAATGTGAAAATAACGGAACTTATTCTCCGAGCTGCATTATCACCTGCTGGAGCAATGTTTTCCATCAGATTTTTTGAGCCTATATAATTTTTAGAGTAACAAAATTTTCATGATTTTTTATTTGTAAATCTGACTGCACAAGAACATTTCTATTTTTATGATTTTCCATTTGCTTTCCAAACTCTCTCTCTCTCTCTCTCTCTCTCTCTCTCTCTCTCTCTCTCTCTCTCTCTCTCTCTCTCTCTCTCTCTCTCTCTCTCTCACCCTTTGTATTTTTTTTTTTTTTGCGTTGTCAGCAGACTAGGTATTGTCTGCAACAAATAGTATACCTAAATAAAATATGATAATGTTAGTGTCACATGCTTCAGAGCTTTCGCTCCACTATTCTTTGAATATAATATTCGTGTTTAGACCTTTACAACTGCTGGGAACTTTCCGTTCCCCAAATATTAACAATAACTTAGACCGTCTTCACAACATATCGTGCATGAACCTCTTCTATAACCTATATTTCAACTGAGAACATCCGCTCTGTCTTGTAGCGCCGGCGTCTTTCAAATTGTGATGTGGCTCACGTTTTACGCCGGTAAATTTAACCCTATGCAAAGTTGAGGAGCAATGTTAATGATGCAATAAAGTGGCATGCGCTACTTCTTTAACATTTCTATGTCTTAAATGTGTTTTTTTTTATTTTTTATTTGTGTCTTTGCTCTGTATCTTAGTGGATATTCGCTATTTTCTTACTAGACAAGACCTGTATAATGTTATCTCGCTAAGGAAGCTGAAATATTTTAGGCCTCTTCCATACTAGATGCGCTCACTTTCTATGATCATAGTATTAGTAATATTGTTTATTAGTAATATAGTTCCTAAATCTGGTAATTCTGTGAAATGGGATACAAATCCGTAGTGATATACAGTATGTATAATAAAATTATTAAAAGTTATACAAAAGAGAGCTGTCAAGAACCTGCTCGGTTCCACTTTTAGATCTGATAAAAAAACAATATATATATATATATATATATATATATATATATATATATATATATATATATATATATATATATATATATATATATATATATATATATATATATATATATATATATACATGACTGTAAAATATTTTCTGTTACAACATAATTACATCTAATAAAAAGAGTCCATAAAAACGCTAAAAGGTAGGAAGTCAACACTATAATTCAGAGATCCACTGTCTCCCTCTGCAGGCAATTATATGAATGAAGTAAGAAATACATGTAGCCGGTATTTATACGAAGAATTTCCAGAGGTCAGCCATTACGTCAATCCAGTTGATAGCTTCTTAATCTTTTTAATCGCTGGTTGGAGGAAGATTTTATCTATAATATCTGAGTCCCAAGCTCCTTTTGAGAGGTTCATCATATTTCTTTGTTTCATCAGGGCTGGTTCTACCATGTGGCTTTTAAACTGACTATTGCTGCTATAAATTATATGGGACAAATTCCACTTTATCCTGTGCTTATGGTTATTTATGTGGTTAAAAATAGCAGAGCTCTGTTGCCCATACCGCACTGACCTCTTATGTTGTATTAATCTGTGGGCAAGTAGTCTACCAGTAAAACAAATATGTGATTTGTCGCAGTCGAGGCAAGGGATTTCATACAATCCTGTCTTTGAGGACTGGCTTTTGTTGGACGTTAATCAGGGATTTGGCTAAGGTACTTGTGTATGTAAAAGCAAAAGCTTAGTATTTCGAAGTGTCTGTGTCAACGCCTAAATCTTGTCCAGGTGTGGGATTTTAATTTTATTTTTGGGCATCTCTCTAGTCTTGTTTTGAGGGGGACAGTAGATTATGTTAGCTTTAAGGATTGCTTTCTCAATTATATAGTCAGGGTACTATAAAGATGACAGCTGCCTACGGATTAGTTCAATTTAATTTTCCAGGAAATCTGGGAAGAAAATCTATAAGACTCTTAAGAATAAATTGCTGGCTACGGTAATCTTGATAGAAATGTCATGACAACCAAAATACTGAATGTATGAAAGTGAAAATTGTTTTGGGTAACGCTTAATTTGCTGTAGACCTGAGAGAGAGAGAGAGAGAGAGAGAGGGGATGACTGTGTACACACGCAGATGTGCATTGCCAGTAGCCTTTTTGATGCAGGCACTATCAAGCTACCAATAGATGGGACTTCTCGACTTTTTAGAAAAAGGTAAACAATGAGATTGACTCCCAACTGTGTAAAAGATATTTTGGTGGTCAGCAGGAACTACACTTTGGGGTGTTATAGTGTTTAGGTACACTCCGAAGAGATTTATCTTACGAGGAAATTGGGATTTGTAGGAATTAGGATGTGCCTTTTGTGTTGGTATACATGCCTCTTTGCTGACTGAGGGAGCTTTTACAGGGAGACGAGCACACACTGTTTATCAGGTTAGTTGCATTGGAGGCTTGTGTCACGAGTGTTGAGTGCATAAGTTTGAAAGATCATGAATTGTGTTTATCTTTCAGGTTAACTATGTATTTTGCTGCCATTGTAGTGGGAAGGGGTTATGTGAGTGCTACAGGAAGAAAGTGGGTGTAGCTTTCATTAGTGGAGAGTGATGGTTTTGTAATGTCATTTTGAGTGCTTGACACTATTATCCCCTTTTCTTTGCGAGCCTATTTTCTTTGCAGGTGGACTTAAGCATTCCGAGTGTTCAGGAAAATTTCTGGTTATTGATCGCAGAGGCGTTTAGAATTTTTTTTTTAATTGTTCGCAGTTGCAGTTAGGGTTACTTCATTGTTCGCATTTGGCACTTAGAATTTGATTTAATGGTTTGCATTTGCATTAGTGTTGGGGGTTTGCTGAATTTTTACCTTGTTTTCTCTCTCTCTTTCCTTTCTCTTTCTACCTTTGGGGAGTTATATGAAGTTGAGATCAGGTCGATGCTAATGAAGATAAAGATAAGGTGACAATGCTGCACAAATTTACATCTGTAAACGCAGGAATACAGCTGTTTCCAGGGCTGCTTGATGGCGTTCTTCCAGTTCCTCTCGAAATTTTTATAAAGGGAGGGTCGAATGTTTTTATTCACCAAGATAATAACGGACAGGGTAGAAGTTTTCAATGAACCAAAAGGCTTCCCTAGTTTAGATAAAGGGGGTATCGGACAGCGTTGCTTGAGTAATCACTTTTTAAAGTGTAGAACCTAGGACGATCTTAAGGATTTTTTGAGAGAGGCATATGGAAGAGCTGGAGCTGGTGATGCAGTTCAAGATCTCAGATCTCTTTTCAATGTCCATAAAGGCAATGATTCACTGGTCACATTTAGTGCCACATGTTTTGATGATAATAGGGATTTTTCGAAGAAGTTGAGAAATTCTGGTTGGGTAAATGGAGGCTCTATTATGATAGAGAATTTGGAGAAACTATTGCAATATGCGTGGACCCTGAATGATGCTCCTGATGCTATTGTAAATAGTTTTAACAAGGAAATAGAAAGGAGGTCAGACAAGAATTTACTGTTCTCTCAAATTCGTAAGCACATGTCAAAATGCTGTACAGTAGATAGCTCCTTTTTGGACGGGATGCCAAAATCTTCCAGAGCTATTCTGAGGCATTTTGTTTATATGGTTGACATCTTATTTGTCACTGATTCTTTAGAGGAACATTTAGAGGTTCTTAGGGAAGATTTTTTGAGTCTTAGGTTAGCAGGTTTGAAGATAAAATTAGCTAATTTTAGTTTTCTGAAGAAGCAGATATTATATTTGGGCCATGTCATTTCTAAAGGGGGTGTTAGAGTGAGTGAGTATAAAGTTATGGCAATTGTAGATTTTCCTACTCCCAAGAATAAGAAACAGATTCAGTCTTTCTTGGGCATGGCTGGATTTTTTCATAAGTTTGTGAAGGGTTTTTCTACTCTAGTGTCTCCTTTGACAGATGTCCTGAGGGACTATGTGCAGTTTGTATGGGGTGATGGACAGCAGTCTGCCTTACAGAACATCAAGGATGCTTTAGTTAATCCCCAAATATTGAAGTATCCTGATTTTGAGCTTCCTTTCACTGTGGTGACAGATGCCAGTCACGATGGTATAGGGGCCTGCCTTATGCAGAAATTTGATGGAAGACTCCATCCGATTGCTTTTACAGTAGGAAGTTTAAAACACAGGGTATTAACGAACAGCTATGGTCGTTAGTGGACAAGGTGTTCTTTCCCATAGTGTCTATTTGGTTCATTTTAAAATGTTATTGATGGGCAATCAAGTAGAGGTTCTTATAGATCATAAGCCACTGTTGGATCTTTTCAATAAACTGGATCTTTCCCCTAAAAGAGGTAGGTGGTATCTGACAATCAGGGATTTTGATGCCAAGCTTAGGTATATAGAGGGTAGACATAATGTTGTAGCAGATGCCCTTAGTAGAAGTTTTTCTGATTTGGATTGTTCTTATGTATGTAATGTATCTGGTGATTGAATAGACTGGGTTATTAGAGTAGTAGAATTGAAACAGGATGAAGATGAGGTTTTGGCAGACGCAAAAGCATTTTTTAGAGGGGAATTAGTTAGGAAGGGTTATAAGTGTCTTTTGCGGGTCTTGAATTAGAGGGTAATTTGTTACTTAGGAAGATTAGATACAGACTGAAATAGTGATGATAAGGGTGGTACGACACAAATGGTTGTCCCTAGGAGTTTAGTACCTATGGTTCTGGATATTGTTCACTGTAGGTCTGGCTGTCCTCATTTGGGTATTGAGAAGACATATCAGAATATACAGGGACAATTCTTTTGGAAGAATATGCTGGTGTCAGTGGAAGACTTTGTGAGAGGTCGTTCAGTTTGTAATGCATGTAAGCCGAGGGTCGTTTCTTGTGAATTGGGTTCATTTCCTATTCCTAGGGTCCATATGGACCTATTGTTCAATTTATGTGAATCTAGTTACAGCCATAGGTACCTGTTGGTGGTTGTAGACGAATTAAGTAGGTTTGTAGAGATTTTACCTTTGAAGCATAAAACAGCGGAGGAGGTGACAGTCACATTCTTTAATGGATATATTTGTTGTTATGGGGTTCCTGAGGTGCTGATTACAGATAATGGGAGAGAATCTGTGAACAAGACGTTAGAGTGTCTTGCGGATGTAATGGGCATTCAGAAAGTCACTATTATTTCCCATACAACAGAAGCTAATGGCTTATGTGAATGGCCAAATAGGAAGGTAATTGAGGCTCCCAGAATAACTGTAGGGCACAATGATGTAAATTGGGGTTGATATATTCCACAGGTTCAGCAGAGCATCAATTCTATGGTTAGTGATGCCATTGGAATGTCTCCCAATGAAGTGCTGTTTGGCTACCCAGTGCATTGGGTGATGATACAGGTAGATTGCTGATCTCTACTGCTAAAGAGAGATATGCATATCTTGCTAAGAATCTTAAGTTGAAAACGCAGGATGTGGTTGACAGGAGCAATTCAAAGCCGGAGGGAGTTAAGTTGCTGTGGGAGATAGGGTTTTTGTGAAAATAAATGTTAGGAATCAGTTGAATTATAAACTAGGTCCTAAATTTGGGGATCCTTTTCGATGGTCGAAGAAAGGAGGGGAATAGATTTGTTGTTCAGGATGAAAATACGGGAGTGTCTCGGTTGACACATATTTCTAAAATTACAAAGACAGGTTAATGGGAATCTTGTGGGTTAATTCATGTGATGTACTGGTGTTTCTGATCATTTCTTTTCTTTCTCTCTCTTTTGTTTTTTAATGGGTTTTAAACATGTGGTTTGTTTTTGTTTTTTTTTACTGCAGAGGATGTCTGTTCGTAGAATTATATGAATCTTTAACTGTCCGAGTTCAGTTTTTTTACTGTTGTTGATTTTTTTCCTTTTCTTCATAAGTGCAGTGGTTTGGAGTAGTTTTTTTGTGTGTGCTGCAATAATGTTTGAGAGGGGAAAACCTAGTTAAATTAAGAGCAAAATACTATAGAGTTTGATAGATACATGGGTTTCTCTTCTTTGTTTTTTTTTCGGGAATTTATTGGGTGAGATGAATATCAGATGAAATCTGTCTGATCCATTGCGGGGTTGGTTAACTGAACTTAATGTTACAGCTGTTAGGGTCTAGGATAAGATTAATGAGACTTTGACATGGCTTCCAAATTTAGGTTCTTCGACTTCTTATGTTCTTCTAGAAGGAGTAAGAAGGCTGCACCATTGTTAATTGGAGCCTCTGGGGTCACAGGAACGCTTGCCAATATTTCAATTGCTATTTTGGTGAAAATGGAACAGGGATCGGCAGAATTAGCTAGCCAAGCCTAAAACTTTGAAGACTTTATGAGATAGTAAAGAGAAATTACGAGAGGGTTTTGAGACATTAAGGACGTCTTTAAATGGGTTATTAGTCACAGTTGATAGGGTGGGGGGAGACTTAGATGTTTTGATTGTTTTGCCTTCTTGTCAAACTTCCTTGTTTAATATTGAGAAAGAAGCGGCATCTGTATTATCAGAAATTCAAATACAGGTTAAGGGAGTGATTGTTGCTTCTAAGGGGTGATTTTCTTTTAGATATTTTACCTCTTGGGTCTTCAGAATCGACTTTGATGAATGCAGCATATCTGTATAGTTCACAGGCAATTTTTACTGCGGAGAATTTGTATTGCTATTATGGGATTTTAAAAGTGAAAGTGTCTGATAGGGGATTGCTTGTGGAAATTCCAGTTAGTA
Organism: Macrobrachium rosenbergii; assembly: GCA_039081455.1. Lineage (NCBI taxonomy): Eukaryota > Metazoa > Arthropoda > Malacostraca > Decapoda > Palaemonidae > Macrobrachium > Macrobrachium rosenbergii. The sequence goes on from JANJGK010000018.1 coordinate 3,929,428, forward strand.
ACTTGAAATAATTTCATAGTTATATCATACGACCTTTCCCTTGTCGTTTTAATGGTTCAGTAATAGTATGGGATAGTGAGGAGACTATGTTCCTTTTGGGGGACCAGTTTCAATCCTTGGCTGTTAACTTTAAGTCAGGATGTGTTTTAGTTCATGATAAATATATTTGTGACAGTAGTATCTTTACGCTCATAAATGTTGACTGGTTAGGATGTGAGAAGATGTTAGTACATAACCAGACTCCTTCTAACTGTAACTTTCGAACATTCCAACGCGAGTACAAGGTGGCTTCTATGAAGACTCCCAGCTCGGTGTTCTGCACGGATACGAGATGTCCATCCGGTGCCATAATTCATCAAGTACGTTTCTTCTATGAGTATCCCGCCTCTTCGATGCAGCATGTAGGCTGGTCACACCAAAGTTTCGAGTCCTGGACAAGAGTGTCTTCAACGCTACTACTCGTATCTTCATGTGGCATTTTCATGGGGAACATCAAGTTGTTCCGGTACCACCTTTAAGGGGCGTGATCGCCACAATTACACCACTTCCTCCAATGCCGGAAGAAGAACCTATCCTCATGCCAAATCAGTACCTCCTCATCTGTACTTTGTCAGTGTTTGGGGCCTTGGTTATCGTACTCTTCATGAAGTGGGGTATTTCTTGCGTACGAAAATAATGTGTGAGTAAACCCTCACCAAAGATCAGCCTTCAAGGGTTGTGGCTGTCCATTTGGTGCATGAATCTATGAGCATCTGAAAAGCTCATAGGTCACAAGTATTTTATGAATTACAATACACTGTAGATTTTATATTAATTAGTGTTGCTAAAGGCATTGGGAAAGACCTTGAGAGGATGTTTAGCTGTTGTCTGGCCCGCATCCTGATTATGAAAACTGTATGTGTGTTAAACACTTCAAATATTCTTGAGACGTGAGAACATCCCTGCCTAGCGACAAGACTTTTTGAGTGCACTCGCCAGAAGTGTTCATGTACCAGCAAATGCGTTTGTAGTTGTTTTTTGGGGGGGCCGGAGTTCCAGGGTGTGAAGGGATTAGTTATCAAACAAATTGTCATTTGAAGATCAACACCAAATATTATTAGAAGTCTTCTGTGAAGACTCTGTGGTTCGAGACCTGTCGATTAAGAATTGTGAACATTGCTGTTTGGAGGTAGGAAACATTTTAGATTTCCCAAACAGTAGATTGTTCTTTTCATTTAACATATAACTCACTTATGTCAGACGTTTATTAAACTGTGTGTAATTTATAAGTAACATAGGAGGAATTCCCATACCTTTATTTTTATGCATTTGTTTAACAAGGATTTCATTTAACTTCTCCAAATGTTTCCCTGAGAAAGAGTTTAAGATGTACTCATTGGGAATGTACTGGACTTTGACTTATTTGACCTATTGTGGGCAAATGATGTAGAGAGAATAATATATATATATATATATATATATATATATATATATATATATATATATATATATATATATATATATATATATATATATATATATATGCAGACATGTATATTTATTATGCTTGTGGTTTAGTTGTGTGTGTGTGTGTATGTATATATAAATATATATATATATATATATATATATATATATATATATATATATATATATATATATATATATATATATATATATATATATATATATATATATATATATATATATATATATATATATATATATATATATGTGTGTGTGTGTGTGTGTGTGTGTGTATGTGTATATATGTATATATATATATATATATATATATATATATATATATATATATATATATATATATATATATATATATATATATATATATATATATATATATATATATATATATATATATATATATATATATATATATATATATATATATAGTGGTGAAAATTTTAATCTGCCTCATTTGGGTATTTGTATATAACAAATGTATATATTTCTATATATTAGTGTAACAATAAACACTTTTCATCATATTGTATAAATTTTCTTATAACCAACAGAATACATAAATTATATCCACCTTTTCTTTGACAGTTTCCCCATAACCCATATTAGATTTCACAGAAAGTATTCTCTCAGTTATAGAACTTACTATCAGGTATGGCAGCACTGTTTATGTATATACCTTCTAATTGCATTTGCAGTTTTATCTGAAAAATAAGAAGTTTGTCTTAAGAAAGGCTACCTGCTGAACACTATCAGTTCCGACATCACAAATTATCCCCCCGCATAGTTCACCACCAATTTACCTATGCGTGACTTGACCTCCCTTTTCTTTGGACCTTGAGGGACAGATCCTTTGTTGACGACAATGTGAGAAATGCAGTATTGAAATGGATAACGCCACTGAAAGTAGGTACTTGGAATGTGCTTAGTCCATATTGAGCAAGATATGCTCAAACACTCATCAGTGAAGTTAAGCAGTATCAGTTATATGTAACTGCTCTCTACAAGACAAGATGGACTGGAAATGGTGAGTGCAAGATATATGGTTATACAATCCAATATAATGGCAGAGATGATGGTATTCACATGGGTGAGGTGGGGTTTTGTCTGAGAGATAAAGTGTATAGAGCAGTTGAGAGCTTTATTCCTGTAAGTGAAAGATTAGGAAAGATCAGAAAAGAGAGAAAACAGTTTAAACTGCCAGTAACAGTAACATATTCCCCCACAGAAGAGAGTGATGACGATGAGTAAGGTGATTTTTACGAAAAGTTCCAGGGGATTGTAGAACAAACACCAAATCATGATGTAATAGTAGTATTGGGTGACTTTAATGCTAAGATTAGACTTGAAGTAAATGTACTGGGCCCAACAATTAGAAGACAGTGCCCATGACGTTAGTAGTGAGAATGGAATAAGGCTTGCTTCATTTGCCAAATCCAATAGGATGGTTATAGGTGGCACAATATTTCCCATAAAGAAATTCACAAGCACACATGGAATTCACCCGATGGAATTACAAGAAGTAAAAATAATCACATGCTTATACAGCACAAATTCAGAAATTCATTGATGGATATACATAGTGATTGCCAGAGTCAAGATCAGGTTGAGTATGAAAAGGAACGGTAGGAATGAAAGGAAAGATAAATTTTACACTGATAAGCTTAAAGATGAGGCATGTAGGATGGAATACCAAACATAAATTAGACAAAGATTTGATGTTTTACAACTGCCAAATGAAGATGAAGAAATAGGACTCCAAGAAAGTTGTAGAGGCACAGAACAGACTGTTAAAGAAGAAGCTGAGGAAACTATCGAGCACATGGAAAGCACACAAAACGAACATTGGTTTGATGAGGACTGCAGAAGAGTGGCAGATGAAAGGAAACAAACAAGTATAGAATTCTTACAGAACAGGAATAATCAGGCACTAGGAGAGAACTTCAGGGAGAAAAGATGAGCATCAACAAAAACAAACAGATGAAAAAGGGGGTTGCATTAAATAAGGAACTGGATAACATGGACAGAAACATGAGAAATGGAAGGGTAAGGGAAGGCTTTAGGTTTATCAGGAAAATAAAGAATGGATAACAAGCAAAAAGTAGAATAGTGAAAGATGCCAATGGAAGTATTATGGTACAAGAGGAAAAAGTATTAGAGATATGGAAGAACTATTTCTGTGAGCTGTTAAATAGAGAAGACCCAGCAGATCCTCTTGAAGGGAGACATATGCAGGCACCAGGTTTGAGAGTGAAGGAAACAATGCTGATAGATGTGAAGAATGCAACCAATAGCCCAAAGAATAATAAGGCACCTGGTTTAGATAACATGCCAGCAGAGCTCCTTAAGAATGGCGGTGAGATGTCACACTGAAAAAGTTTTGTGCTTATGATAAATATCTGAGAGCAGAAGAGAAGCCAGCAACATGGGAAATGGGCAACATTATCACTGTACGTAAAAAGAGAGATAAGACAGACTGCGCTAATTATAAAGGGATTACACTTCTGCCAACCTGCTTAAGGTACTTGCCAAAATTATAAAAGATAAATTATAACCTTACATAGAGACAACATTGGGCGAATATCAATGTGGATTCAGAAAAGGAAGATCAACAATTTCCCAGATTTTTATCACTAGACAGGTAAGGGAAAAGCACTGTATGCATAATAAAGATATGTGGCAGATTATTGTAGACTTTAAACAAGCATGTGATAGCATCCATAGACCATCAATGTGGAATATTATGAAGGGATTTGATATACCAGAATAGCTTATATACTTGGTAAAAGCATGCTATAGGAAGAGTAAAAGATGTGCTCAGTTAGGGGGGGAAAGACAGAATATTTTGAAATTAAAGCAGATTTGAGACAGGGTTACCATCTAACTCCAATATTGTTTAATTTAATTTTAGAGAAAATGATGCGTAGTATCAAGGAAGTTGAGGGTGGGGTAATCTTGGGAGATACAAATGACAAAGTCCTCGCATTTGCAGATAATGTTGATTTCTTAGATAAAGATATGCAAAATATAGAATGCTTGCATATACCATTCAAAGAAAATGCTGCTAGAGTGGGACTGGAGATCAGTGAAAGTAAAACCAAAATGATGATATTGTCAAGGAACAAGCAACAGCAACAACAAAATCTGGTAGATATCGAAAACATGAGGAAATTTAACTATTGAGGAAGTATGTTAACATCCAGAAATGAGATGGGGAGAGAGGTTCTGGTTCCGGCTTACAACATCTTTCAAAGACAAGGAACATCACAAGGCCTACCAAATTACGAGTTTACAACACTATTATCTGGCCAGTAGTACTATATGGTTGTTAGGCCTGGACGCTGACTAAACGTCAAGAACAGAGACTACTGGTTTTTTAAAACTGCATTTTGCATAGAATAACAGGTCCAATTTATGATATAAATGAAGGTGTTTGGAGAAGAAAACACAACAAAGAAATAAGAGACGTAACCAGACACACTCTAATAACTGGCTATAAAAGATAGCAGAGGATACGTTGAGCTGGACATGTGGTTAAAATGGAAGAGGGCAGAGTGGCTAAAATGGTTATGGAAGGATCAACAGAAGGGAGAAGACTAGTGGGGAGACCGAGGATGAGATGAAAGACAATGTGTTAGGAGATCTAAGAGAATTGGGGGTGGAAGATCCTGAGAATAACTGGAGAGTTGCACCCCTCAATAAGGGAACATGGAGAGGTCTGGTGCAACCGGCCATGGGTCACCAAGAAGCCCGAGAGCCACCGGAGTGAGTGAGTGCTTTGATGTCTGTAAGTTAAGGTTAAATGGCCATATTAGGGACTTTCATAACTGTCTTTCTATGTGACTATTTTGTTTTTCATATTAAAATCCGCTTAGTGTTATTGCAAGAGTTGTTTATGAAGTATTAATGATAGCATAATTTTAAGAAATTTTCTTTTATATGTCGAAATTCTTTATCGATGCACGGAAGATGCTCTTAGAACAAAATTAGGCAAAATATTTTCCTTTATATTTCATTACACCACAAAGAAAGATCTCATTCTTCCTATAATAATAATGATTATGATAATAACAGTAAGAAGAAAGTACTGAGATAGGAAGAAGTACTCATCTCTTTTTGTCTGTATGTTTATGACTCTTCTTATAACATCATTGTATGTGATCTCCAAGTTACTCTTGCTGTGATAACCGGTTCCAGATGGATTCTGTTCCAGAGATGGGAAACCAGGTTTTATTTTTAATTTTTATTCTTTAATGACAAATCTTATTATAAATGTATTAAGAAAATATTATACAAAGTGGATAATGGAGGTGAAATAATTTAGATGCTAATCATGCGCTACATTCCCATGCCATTAAAGACAAAAGGCAAATGAACGTAGCTGAAACATATTTAGTGAAAATGCTGTTCAGGGTTAAACAAAAAAATTAGGAACACGTGGTATCTACATAGAAATGAATGAACCTTGGTGTATTTGCCCAAATATCAAACTATTTTAATATCTGGAGCCTTTTGTTATGATATTTTTTCTGCAATAATGTTGCCACTTTCAAGCCCAGTGTCCACTCTCTAATACCTAAGGAAGTCAGTGATTCATTTATCATCCTTTTGCGTGCACACATATGTACCTAATAGTGTGTTCATCTTTAGAGGTCATTTAAAAATACCTATCTCATCATAGCATGAACGAGGGCTAGTCATGTTACGAAGTATCTCTACAAAATTATACCTCGTTCTCATATTCACAATAATAAGCTACCTTTTTTCGTAAACAGGCAAACAAATGTATAGGTGTACAACATGCCTGGTCTGAAATTTCTTGATGCCATGGAGAATATTTAGATTCCCTCCAAAGCTCTTGGTTGTCCACAAGCCAGTACTAAACATTCTCTTCCCCTTTATTGCCTACTAGCTAGCTGTGCAGGGGGAAAGGATCACCTATGAAAACCTTCAGATCCACATCACAAAATTCTCCTTGCCACTCCCCCCTCCTGACCCCCCACCCATCACCAGACAAGACCTTCATCTCCTCATCGTTCCACTGGGGAACATTTCAGCAAGGTCATCAGGATTCGCTCGTGTTCCTTTTTACCCTATCAGAGATCAATGCAGATGGAATCACATAAGGCGGATCTCTCGAGGGAGATTTGGCTGTATCATCTGCCAATCGACATCCGCATCGCCTTTCCTAACGCCAAAGGTAGATTCATGACAGACCTACTGAGGGAGGTGGACAAGTTACTGGAGGCTTCGAATGCCTTGCAACACACATCCCCAGTGTCTATGAGAACAGGGCTGACCACCATACAGATTATAATGTTAGTTGAGTCAATACCATACACAGACATCCATACAAGCTGCAGCCATAAGTGTGGTATCAGCCACCTGCAGCCCCCAGCCTTTATTACTGTGCATTTATTACCATAAATTCAGAAAAGCAGCAGCCAGGAACTGTGCCACCATCTACAATTACACAAAAAACAACCAGGGCAGCCACCAAAAGAAGTAACAGTGACTGCCATGAAACATGTGGATGTCTATTCCGCCAGATGTTATGTAGCCAATAGGGGCTCTTGCAAGAAATTCCTAATGGACACAGGCATCTTTAGGCCAATAATACCAGCCTCAAAAATCAACCACCAGCAACCACCTGATCCCCAGCTGTAAATTGTTCTACCAAAAGCAGCCCCATAGCATTCTATACCTATGGAAACCTTACCTTCCACCTGATGGGAAGGAAATACAGGTAGGAGTTTATTGTTGTCAACATCCAAATGTCCTTACTTGTAACCAGCTTCCTCAAACACTGTGCATTGCTTGTGGACATTCCCAACTATAGTAAAATCCATGGCTCTTTGCAGCTAAGCCCTGTCCACTGCATGCCAGTGATTGGCTAACTCTCGAAAGGGGAATGACGTCACACTAATTAACAGTCCATATGATTACCAGTACGGATTTTACTATGTTCAGTAATGTTGAGCTCTGTGCATGAATGATGACACCAAGGATTTGAGTTCCCTGATATCTGTGATAAAAGATATATTACGTTATCTAATATCTTATGATGATCTTGGATCATTCTGTCTGTGCATTTTTTTTTATCATGCTCAGCCTAAATACGCAAGCATATTGCCTTTTTATTTTAAATTGGTGTTGGCCTACATAAGCAGTTCTGCTTAGACCACATTAATTGAAATGAAGCATAGATTTATGCAGCCAGTTCCGATATTAGGGAATTAATTCATCATAACCCTGTATGTCAAATGCTAATATCATTGTGGGATTAGGTCTGCACACCAAATCTCATATTTTGAGGCAATGACAGTGCATAGGCCTATACATCAATTTCTGATATTTTGAGGTAATGACAGGGCATAGGCATACACATCAACTTATTGCAAATAGTTTTCTACCTTGATTTGTTGGAGATTAGCATTTAATTAATTAATATAGCAGCTTCGACCCCACGATATATGATGTACATGCATACAGTGGGTTGTACACATATAAGCACATGCATATACAAATATATGCATACATGCATCGATGGCCATAGCAATTATAACTCCACTTATACTAAAGAGAATAAAAGTAAAACTTGCCAGCATGTAGCCGATGGCACGCGACCGATCACAGGGCTGACTCAGCTTTACACACAAACAACTGTCGAACTGCTCTCAATAAATTATACAGAAAATATATTTACAAAAGGGCTAGCATATTATATTACTGTGATGATTAAATATAAGGCTACTGTGGCATTTTTATGAAAATGAAGGCTTTGCTAGGAAGGCATCATAAGACACATAGCAAAACAAGAAAAAAATAAATGATAGCTGAAAAAGACAAGTACGAAATGACCCAAGTCAGTCTGCGAGTAGCCCATGATTCATTCGATTTGGGGAGCATTCTAGTCGATTGATCTGATGGACAAAAGGATAGATAAAGTGTTAGTAAATTTCTCTCTCTCTCTCTCTCTCTCTCTCTCTCTCTCTCTCTCTCTCTCTCTCTCTCTCTCTCTCTCTCTCTCTCTTTCTCTCTCTCTCTCTCTCTTGTTAGGAGCATATTCTAGCGTAGACTATATTCATAAGATCTCTATTACTTTTAATTAAAACAAATTACTAAATTTCAGTTAAAAATAGTAGGCAGATAATGCATTACACTAGTATTTTATGAATAGGTCTGTTTTTATTTTGAAGTCACCATATGGAAAGTGCTCGAAGACACTACAAGAACAAAAACAGCAACAGCAAAAACAAGAATAACCAAAAAAGTGCCAAAAGAGCCACAATAATAAGCCTGATTATATGGTAGGCCTATAATCCAAACGTCATAACTTGCATCATCCGACAAAAAGACATTGGGCATTATAGTTCTACGTAATTTTTTGTTATCCAACTATTTCGAAAGGAGATAATGTCCTTAAGAAAATTCTCAGTAAATTATATCCAGTATGACTTACAGCCTATCATACTGCAACTTTAAGCTAAACATAGGCATACTCTGGTTCTGTAGAGTCCAGTCACTGATTGTCATCCTCTGAATCAAGATGAAATACCAGTCTGCACAACTCTATGACAGTGTCTGTGTTTAAATTTAGAATGGCTGACTTGCTTGACAATATCGGACGGTAATTATCATTGCCCTGCAATTCAAGTGGACCAATTCGAAATCGGATATCCTTTGTGTCACCTCCATGATCAGGTGAACCTCATTTACGAAAAACTACATTGAAGCATCGCGGAACTCTCCTGATTTCATTTATCTTTTTCTATTTTCTTTCCATTTTTAGGGAGATGTGTATTATGATTTTATTTCAAGGGTAATACAACGTTTCCTTGATGATCAGCAGAACTTAACTTAGCTCGGTAAAACAACTATTGCTAAATTAATGCAGGTGAAAAGAACCACAGATTAACAAACTTTCCGAAACCATTGCCAACCTCTCAGCTTCAAGGAATGGTAGTGACATGAGCAGCGGGTAGGGCTTAGCTGCAAAGACCCATGGATTTTGCTATATCACCATTCAGCTGTGGCTGCTTTCCAGATTGCACAACTCTCTAAAGGGTCCAGACAATCCCAATCTTGTCAGTAAGGACCACTGGCTTACACCACCTCCAGTGGGAGTTCATAATCATCATTTAGCCAGGGTACCTACCAAACATGCATACTCCATCGTATCAAAACAAAGGGTCTCACAGTTCATTCCGTATTCCATTATCTGTCACCGGAAAAACTAATCACCACCAAAAATGGCCTTCAGAGAGATGCAACTGATGAGCCTTTGTCAGAGGGCCTCCAGCTCTTAGGCCTCACCACTCCTCATGGTCAAGAAACCTAATGGATCTTCAGAAACTGCAGATGACTAAACCTTCAAATGGAACCTGACCACTACCCACTTCCCATTGTGGTGGACATTACATTCACCCACAGCAATCATCAAGTACTTTGGAATATATTCCTTTAATTACTTGATATCCAGTCTCCAGAATTCAGGGGATACTTTCTCTAAGCCAATGGATTACATCCTGTAGGAGCTCTCCTTCTGAGCTGCTACATTAACAACATAGATTCTCCAGAAACCAAGAAGAACACCAACAATACATCAGGACCATTCTATCCCTCCTACAGGATATTTGCATAATCATACATCTCGGCAAACACGTTATTGGTGCCCTCTCTTTGAGTTCCTAGGCCATTGCATTTCCAAGAGTGGTGTACATCCTCTACCCTCCAAGGTGTTAGCCATCAGAATATATCCAACCCTGACAACCATATAAGAACTCCAAGAAACCATGCAAATTGTGAATTAATACCAAAGATTACTTCCAAAAATTACCAGAATCATGCGCCCATTCTACAACACCCTCAGTGGAAATGCCAAAACTCTCACATGAGGCCCTAAGCAACCAAATACATAAATAGCAACCAAGAAAGTACTTGTGCTCACCAAGACACTAGCATTTTCAAACAAATGAGCCAGTTTCCCAATTACTGTGCACGCAAGCTACATTATGACAGATGGTATCGTAGAACAAAATATAAGTGGTTCCACCAAATGCCTCATTCCTTCAGTTGGAAATTAAAAGCAGCTGAAAAATATACAGTATATTTGATAGAGAACATCGCACTGTATATCTAGCAACCAGACACTTCTGACTCCTAACACCTACTCAAGAGTATGACTGACCACCCTGACAGATCACCAACCTCTCGTCCATGCTCTTACAAAAAAAAAAAAAAAAAAAAAAAAAAAAATATAGGATGCATTCTCTACCTTAAAAAATACTAACCATCAGGAATTGCCAAATTATGGTGCTAGACAATTCATATCCCTGGTAAGAAAGCAAATGCATTATCATTAAAAAAAATTAACAAGGTTCAAAAGGGAACAGGCTACAAAGAACTTGCTAACACCCAATTAACAACAAGATCCCAAACACATGATTATTGCAGTTCTAAAATGAACCTGAAATGGAAAGACATCCCCTTCAGTGTCACAGGAAGAATAATCCTTTATAACACCAATACGGACCCCATGCCCAGTAATGCCAGGAGCTTTGCAAAGGAAAGGGTTCCAGTTAATATTAGTTCTTGCTGATCCATCAGGCATGACAACAATAAAACTTGAAACAGAAAAATTCATATGGCAATGAGTAAAAATAAAAAGTGTGCAAAACAGTGTAACAAGCGACAAGCAAACAAAGTAACACATGACAGAATCTGGCACTGGTTTAGACATCTCTATGTAAACACAGTAGGACCCCTATCCCTTTCAGTGGGTTTAGGTACGCCTTTACAGCCACAGAAAGTACCACATGCTGACTGGCGCATTCCCAGTGATAGAAAGACAGTATGCACCTGGAAAAAAGCACTCCTTGACAGTTGGGTCACCCGTTTTGATGTACCAACGACATCACCTGAGTCAGAGGGTCAGCTTTCACCTACAGAATATAGACTGCCTTATCCGAATTACTAGAGTAAAAAATATATATATATATACAAGATTACTGCATATCCATTTGCCAGCTGCATGGCTGAAAATGCACCAATTCCTGAAAGTGGCACTCATTGTAAGGTAAAACTACTTCAACTGGAATGTGGAAATACCATGGTACTTCTCACATTACATATGGCCCCTCAGCAAGAAACCAACGTCCCTGAATGGTGTTTGGTAACCCATCTGCATACCATAAAAGGTTCTGATTATTTGTTCAAATGTACAATGCCTCTAAAAATCATTCAGTCTGAACTAACTGTGTACTTACCATTTTATAGTCATTAGAAACAGCCCCACAAGACTTCCTTAACCCAACTATAAGAGACCCATACATACTTATAAAGAGGAAAAGTAGATCCTTTAAAACACTCATGTATAGAAGTAATGACTGGGCATCAATGAACAGGCTCAAACCAATCAACCTGGGGGACAATGATATTCCCTTCATGTATGTACACTCAGAAACCACAATCTCCGACCCACCTAGGTCGTGCTCCGAGTTTATGAGCGGGGCCTTTCTGGACGGTGGGCAGCGCCAACTATCACGGATTGAAACACACTCGAACACCTTTCTCTTCCGGCTTTGCTTTGGGTGTTTCTTTTTTTTTTATGATTTTGCTGCATATAATGCAAAGCAGTCATGGTATGATTATATGACAACACTGTGTTGAATTTTACAACCTGTATAATATCGAAACGAAAAAAAAAATGCCAAAACTGCCGAGTTGTAGTTAGGAAAGGCGGGCGGGGGGGGGGGGGGGGGAGGGTAGAATCTGCGCGCGTTTGTGTGTCTCTCTCTCTTTCTCTCTCTCTCTCTCTCTCTCTCTCTCTCTCTCTCTCATCATTATCATCATCATCATCATCATTATTATCATCATCGTCATCTCTCTCTAAATGATCACAAAAATACATAATACTCATAAAATATAAGAGAAGAGAGAGAGAGAGAGAGAGAGAGAGAGAGAGAGAGAGAGAGAGAGAGAGAGAGAGAGAAGAGAGAGAGAGAGAGAGAGAGAGAGAGAGAGAGAGAGAGAGAGAGAGAGAGAGAGAGATTGTGTTTGGTCAACATTCATTTCGACTCTTTCATGTAACAGCACAGTATATGCACTCTCAGCAATGACTCCACGGCATCACAAATGCACTCAGAATCAACCTTCATGTGCATTATGAACTTGCATACTGTGCAGTAGAATATTCATTTGATGATAATCTATTACTATTACTGAAAAAGATGAGTGGGAGGACACCAAAACGACTAAAACTTAATGAGGACTATAACCCCATCTTACTCAAACTTTTATTTGACGAAAGTCAGCCACCACAAGATTCGTCAGATTCAGGTAATGAAATTGATGAAAATGAAACATCTGAAGAAAATGATGATGTTTGTGTGATTCCGGAAACAAAAGATGAAAATGATGATTTGTCATACAATGACAGTGTTGAAATTATTGATAATTCTTCAGATAAATGCATCATTATATTATCATCTGACGAACAAGACGACGAAGAAAAATCAAGTATCATACATATCAATAGTGATTCTGATGAAACTTATTGCGAGGACCTACAAGGAGATTTCGTATCTGTCACAGTCATTGTTAAAATATTATCCATACAACTATCATTGAAGTCAACCTTGGGGACAAAACTTTCATGTATAACTTTTTACTTATAAAACAAGATAATGGCTGAATTTTGCAATACCTATAATAGAAGATAGTGTTCACAATAAAGCCCTTTATTCTCGTCCACTGTAATCGATTCCCGAGTGCGGAAACAGCAGCAACAGTTTTCTATAACATGCGAACATTATTTTGCGAACCCAATGGTAAGCCTGCTTGCTTCGAATCATGTTTTGAGTTAGGTAACCTGAGCAAGGATGAAAGAGAATGACAAAAAGATCATATGAACAAAATAAATGTTTTATTTGGATATTTTCAAACCAACACACTTTGATTTAGTATAAAACAAATAATCAATGTGATAATTTCAAAGAAAAAATTTTGTGCTTACGCACAAATAAATTTGTAATTATTGAAAAAAGTCAAACATTAGCAAATGTCGAGTCTTGCAACAACCTGCTAATCTCTTGCCTCCCCCCTCCCCCACAATCCTTTCCTCCTAATCCGCAACCCTCGTTGAATTCCCACCACAACCACCTCGACTCAGCCATAGGTTAATACTTTGTCCAACCTCCATTTGCTGCTATAACTGCTTGCAGTCTGTCAAGCTTGGAATCTACCAGATTGCTGCAAATGTTTGGCCAGTTTCTGATACCCTCCCACGCAGTATGTGCGTGTCTCTTCACTGCTTCCCTTGTTTTCTCCTCTACATTCCATTCCTGAACCATATGCGCCCATAGATTCTCTATGGGATTACAATTGGCTCCTTTAGGGGGCCAGTTCAATAGTCTAATTTCTGGATTCTCAAACCAAAGCATGACTACCCGACTAGTGTGGATTGGACTGCGGTCTTGCACTAGGTGTGTAAGCTCTGGTTCCGGGATGGCATATGCTCGCACCGATGGTAACAAGGATGTCTAAAGAATATTGATATACTGTTCTGCTGTCATATACCCTTCAATGTTGGTCAGTTCACCACCACCTCCCCACCACATTCATCCATGCATACAGGTTGTCACACGACCGCTTCTCGATATTTCTTGGGCGTCGGTGAAAATGACACGCCTCCAAAAATCGAGTTCCACGTCCGCATAAGCCTCGGCAAACCTTTGGTGGGCTTCTCTGTGGGCATCAGTTAAAGTTCCCTTCTTTGCAGGGATGAAACAACGCTGGTCAGCCTCCCGCAATCACCTCCTTGTTGTTATTGGGTCACACTGAACTAGTGCGTCCCTTGTTAAGCTTACTGCAGTTTTGAGTGGTGCTCTCTCTGATTCCCTTTGTATACGGCCATCTTCCTCAGGTGTGGTGACCCTTGGCCCTCCTGGTCTGGGCCTGGTGAGCACGTGGCCCTCTTCCTCATGTCTTCTCAGCCAACGCCTAACCTTATCTCTGGAGATACCGAAAAGGCAACCAGCCAACGCCTAACCTTATCTCTGGAGATACCGAAAAGGCAACTTATCTCCCATATCCCCTTCCCTGCCTTGTGATAGCCAATAATCCTGCCTCGCTCTGTTATCACATCAGGTCGATTGGCTCTAGTCCTCGGTGGTCTTACACGACTTTGTTGCTGTAATAATAACACAATAATGAGATTTATGAAACAGCATATAAATGCAGGGAATCCGATCAACTATATAGACACTGCTGCAATGATATCATGAGGGTTTGTTAAGGGGATAGTACGAGAGAGAGAGAGAGAGAGAGAGAGAGAGAGAGAGAGAGAGAGAGAGAGAGGATGGCACGTTGACAAAGCACACTACCTACTCATTACGTTAGCTTGGTCGGCGCTGCGATTCGTCCACTTGTGTGACGCTGCTTCAGATTCTACCGTTCCCTCCCCTTCCCCCTTTCCTAACTACAACCCGGCAGTTTCGGCATTTTTTCTTCGTTTCGATGTTATACAGGTTGTAGAATTCAACAGTGTTGTCCGTATAATCATTCCATGACTGCTTTGCATTATATGCAGCAAAATCATAAAAAAGAAAAACACCCAAAGCAAAATCCAGAAGAGTTCAAAAGGTTTTCGTGTGTTTCAATCCGTGATAGTTAGTGTTGCCCGCTGTTCAGAAAAGCCCCGCCCATAAACTCGGAGCACGACCTAGGTGGGTCGGAGATTGTGGTTTCCGAGTGTACCTAAGTCACCAACATCACCTGAATGGCATGGCCCTCGTCAGTAAAGGCACTGATACAGTAAGCAGTTGCACTTACTTTAAAATTCTGAAAAAACCAAGCATCAGTATTCCTCTGGTACCTGCTACCTTTGATGCATAGTTTTTATTAAGCTATATTTTATATATTTCTACTAAGCTATAACTTTTCAGGACTTCTCTAAGCATTTATCTGCTAACAGTCTTGAAAGTTTTTGAAAATCAATGACAAACACTGAAAAAAGTTAGCAGTTTATGCACTACTTTCTACTATAAGTCTCAGCATAGAAAAATGGATCCTGCAACATCTGCCTATGATGAATCATACATATTTGTCTTTTGATTTTCGATCAAGAGCTTTTAATTATATTAAGGATGACAAACACTGTAGTATACTTTTGCTCTAATTCCTGTAAGCCTAATACATCTAGTTTTCCCAGTTTATTTACAATTTCTTATCTTTTCTCAGAGTCATGGATACTTTGGTTATTGTCATTGTTCCATATATATCTTTAAACAGCCAATCTGTGAACATTCACAAATCGGCACACCCTTAACATTTCTACTAATATCTTATCATGACCATGTGTTTGAGTTGTTTGTATTATTGTCAATTACAGACAATAAGGGTTAAATCATAACAATAACCTCTTCTATTGGTGCTGGAGCAGAATTAGTATATTTGTTAAGGAAAATTATAATTATCTATTTTTAAGCATTTTCCGTATTTAATACTCTAAAATTCTAATTCCTAACACTCTCCCTCTCTCTCTCTCTCTCTCTCTCTCTCTCTCTCTCTCTCTCTCTCTCTCTCTCTCTCTATTTCTCTCCCCCCCTCTCTCTCTCCCACCCTCTCTCTCTCTCTCTCTCTCTCTCTCTCTCTCTCTCTCTCTCGCTCTCTCTCTCTCTAAAGCCCTAAAGTCTGGATTGTAATGCAATCAGTTTACGAGCAAGAAAAAAGGATGTCTAAAAATACAAAAATAAAAACTGTTGCTTTTCATTTCAAGAACTCAAGTCTTTGATAGAATTAGTGTCAGAAAAAGTTCCTGAGATACACAAGCAATACACCAAAGCTTCTTTCATGAATTTGCTTTTTAAAATATGTCAGTGAATCTCCAAGATGAAATTGAATCGACCTTTTGAAAAATAGTTTTTCTTATTCAAAAACTCAGTACATAAAAAATGTTGTTTTATTTACGCTTAGTTTATTATCCTTATTTTCTTTTTGTATCGAAGTGTTGATCTTTGGTATATATGCAAAGAACTAAATGGCAAACTCTGTTGCGATGTATTCAGCCAGAAAAACTGTTTTTATTTCTCAAGCATATTGCAAGATAGATTCAGGATTATATTTTATAGTAAAGTTTTTTTTTATGAAAGTGAAGCAAATTTGAGGGCAGGGGAGTAACTGGTTTAGCGTGAAAACAGGACTGTGACATTGGTGTCCTTTGCATCTATAACTGTTCCATATCTTTAGGGACAAAGCAGTAAGTGAATTCAGAGAAAAGACAGCAGATGTAATTGGAAAGTTGTGAGATTAGGAAGTTAGTCGTAAATGGGTGAATGAACGACTGGCAATCATAAATGATTAAGGATAGCGAAGAGAAGAAGTTTGAAAATTTTTGAAGAGTTTTGCAAGATGATGAGACTGAAAGTAAATACAAACAAGAGTAAGGTTATAAAGTTAAGTTGAATCCAGGATGATACAACACTTAAAGTTTGTACTGATGGTGGAAGAATTTAAGAGGCAGGTTTGCATAAGCATTTGAAAGTATGTATATTACTGATGGCAGGATCAGATCAGGAGAGAAGTACAGAAAATTTGGAATAAAGTAGGCTAGAAGTGCCAAAGGAGGCAGAAATTACAATTCAAGAAGGATTGTTCAAATTATGGATACTAAATGCAAATGGAAGATAGCCTAATAGCTTGATGCTCTAGAGATAAATATTTCGCATACTTTATGTGGCAGAAGAACAATTAAATGATCCAAAACACAGAAATACTCAGGATTAAAATAGACTGTGATAGATGAAGGGATGGATCAGTATTTCTAGATGGTTCTGTAGTGTGGGAAGAATGGATAAGTTGGTGAAAAGCATATAAAATTCAAAAGTACTGGGGCGTGAAGGATAACACACTCTAAATGGTCACCCAAGCACAAATGAGTAAAGAGGTCAATCCAAGCATTCCTAAGGTGCCTATTGTGAGGTTCACCCAAGCTGCATCTGGAACTTATAATGTCCCCAGGACTAGTCATATCTTCAATGAGCTTAAAACAAACTGGCCAGCTAAGTAATTACTACCGTTCAGGCTGAAGTATAAAGTAATTTCCATTACTCATGAGCAAAGCAAGGGTATCCTTACTCTGACATCCGAGACACCTATGGCAAAGGATACGTCAACAGTAAGTCGTTTGAAATTCCCTTCTCTCTACTTCATCCATTGTTGCATCTGATCTCTTAACTCAGATTATGCACCTAACTTCCCCAGACTTTTGTAAGAGACCGAGGAGCACCTCCTAGGATCAAGGTCCTAAGCACAATTCAACAATCTGTTGGAGCATGTGTAAATGCCAAGTCCCTGCATGTCCTTCACAAGGAAAGGGAAAAGAGATCGAGCAAGACGTGCAAGAAGAAGTACAATACTCACATGAATAATAATAAAAAATTCGGCTTTGAGAGTATTATGCTTAATATGCTCACATTGTATTTCTGTTATTCTCTTCCTTGATGGGTTCATTTATTTGTCCTCCTAAGGTTACTGTTTGACATATGACCTAGGAAGTTGACCCTTTAATTTTGATGATAGTAGTCCATCTCACCTGCAACTAACCTTTTGCACAAATATGCCTCATTTACGTGTTCATTATGAGTTTTTCATCAGTGAAGGTTCACTGGCCCCCATCTCTCCCTCACTGTCTCTCTGACTTTGATACTAAATCCCGTAACATAAGTCAGAATTTAGTTCTCATGTTATGTTTTAGATGTTCAAGTTGATAGTGACTGGTCTTGCTGAGTGTTTTGAATATTGTGAAATATGACTTGTTTCACTGAAATCAGTGTAAGGCAACATCGGCAAAAATGGTTTCCAACAATAGGAACCTGTGAATTTCTTGCATCTTGCCTCCTACAGCACAAAATGCTCTTTGTTTTGCTTATGCTTTGTTGTCCTTTGGTTCTCTTGGAAATACTCCCCTTTTATGAGTTTTTCTAATATATTAATATTGGAAGAACTACAGCTGAGTAACCACTAAACGAGACAGTTGACCTAGTTTTACCCTCACCGCATGTGACCTTGAGAAGTTATTGGCAATGTGGCCACTTCAGTAAGCCACCATGGCTTTGTGGACTTCCTTCTGTCTTTAAATTTTCAGCTGAAAACTATTCTGAACAGAGCCAGCACACTAGAAACCATAAAGGGCTCCACAGCGAATATAGCCAGCAGAGACAGATAAGTTATAGGAAGAGTTGATATGCAAATAACATGAAGAAAAAAAAAAAAATGCACCTGAATTCAGATTTCAGCAGAAAGCAAGTATGAATATTCATTATTATTATTATTATTATTATTATTATTATTATTATTATTATTATTATTATTATTATTATTATAGAGATGAAACCTATTCGTATGGAACAAGCCCACATGGGCCATTGGCTTGAAATTCAAGCATCCAAAGAATATGGTGTTCATTAGGAATAAGTAAGAGGAAGAAAGGGAAATACACAATGATCCCACCTTTTAAAAAAGAAAAAAAAATGAAGTTATAAAAACATAAAAATGTATTAAAATGCAGGGAGAATAGTATTGGGGTAGTGATGCACTGCATCTTCGCTTGAACTTCAGAAATTCAAATTGCACAACATCCTCTAGGAGGCTGTTCCACAGTCCAAAGATGTGAGGAATAAAGAACCTCTGGTAATGAAAAGTTCAACGGCGAGGCAGATTCTGGCTGCTCTCAGCAGGTAAAGAGGATCAGGAATCAATTGTGAATGTGCAAGATCACTGTTAAAATGCAAGTTATGAAAAAGTGACAAACAAGATCTCATCCGTTGATGGGCCACGTCATAACTGCTAATGTGACCGTAACCCGCGACCATGAGCCCTCTATTTAAAAGAGATAAATCTCTGGTAGAAGCAGACATTGGCACCAGAGAACAGTAATCTAGTAAAGGAAGGAGAAATGACATAAAACATGTTGCATTAATTTTATCACTCTTATAAATCCATGAGGCCTTACGGATAATACCTAACTTTCGTATGACATTTGCTGAAACTTTCATCAAATATTTCTCAAAAGTAAGATGTGAGTCAAATGTTACATCTAGAATAGTTAAAGCTTCAGATTCATTAAGCAATGGTCCATCCACCTGAAGGGGAGGATGGGGGGAAAATCTGTACAAGATTTGCTAATCAATAATGTTTTCGTTTTGCTGGAGTTCAGCCTCATACCCCACTGACTACACCATTCCTTGATCTGGTCCATGTCGCAATTGAGGCTGAGGGCAAGGACAGCTTTGTTTCTAATACGTGGAAACTACTGCACCCACAAATGTTGCATCATTGTCATACTGAACAATCTTGTCTTCCAGGCCAACAGCTATATCACTTGTCTACACTAAAAATAACAGTGGGCCAAGGACACTACGCTGTGGAACTTCAGACACAATATGTCTTTGTTCACTAAAGATCCCATCAACAGCAACTCACTGCTGCCTACCTGTAAGAAAATCATGTAGTAATCCTGAATCATATCCACCCACTCCAGAATTATGAAGTTTATAAATGAATACCTTGTGATTTACTAAATCGAAAGCAACACTAAAATCTATTTGAATTACTTAACACTTAAAACCATTACCAAAGTTCCCTTGCAAATGGTGTGTCAAGTCTAAAAGAGCATCGCAGGTTTTAGATTCCACATACTTATATAGTGGCTTAAAAATAAGTTTTTCAGTAACTTGTGTAGAAGAGCTCACTAGCCTGATAGGCATCTCTTCCAGGAGAAGACCACCATTCCCCTCCCCCACATCCCAGGATACTTCGACCTTCCGTAAATTACCTAGTTTCCCTGCCAGGTGTCAATGGTGAATGGTTATTTTAAAATTCATCTCACCGACAAACGAAGCCTTAAAATGCATACATTTATAGAATTTCTATAAACATATTTCACATACGTTGTATATTCATAACTTATATACATATGAATATAAGAAGGCCCATAAAACACTATTTAAACGTTGAAACCATATATTTCGGGCACTTGCTTCTGTGCCCCTGTTCACTGGTAGAATATGGACAGGTGGAAAGTTACAATGGTATATATACAAAAACATAAAGGTGTGGCCTTAGGCCTCCGATGGTATGGAGGTGGCGTTTCTTAGGAAGGAGGAGAATGACCAAATTCCCTAGTGGTTTTTGGCCTCATTAGCTCCCGTTTGGTGATGGATCTGGCGGTCGCGTTTCTTGGGTCATCTTCTTCAGGAGGGGTTTGAGGATTAAGGTGTCGATGTCGTCCGACTTCCAATGTCCTCCTGACAGGTTCATATTGTTGGTTTGATTGATGATAGCAGATTCCAGCATCTTTCTTTTGTACGGACAGCTACTTTTGAAAACCAACTCCGCCCCACTCCAGTTAATGACATGCCCTGTATTTCTGATATGTAGGAAAATTCCCGAACTCTCCGAGGCGTAACGTACTGATCTTTTGTGCTCTGTTATTCTTTGCGAGAGCGTTCTACCTGTCTCGCCTACGTAGATGTCGTGACAATTGCTACACAGTATCTTGTAAACTCCGGCTTCTTCCCTTTTGTTATTTAAGTATACGTTAATGAGCGAACTCCCGATGGATTTGGGATAATGGAAAATGAAAGGATTGCTAGACCTGAGTTGTTCCGTGGCCTTTTGGATGTTTTCATCGTACGGAAGCTTTATTTTGTTGTTGAAATCTATTTGTCTTTTGTGAGTGGGACCCCTATAGTATATTTTATTCGCTTTGTTAATAGCCCTCTCGATAATGTGTGGTGGATATAGCAGTTGCGTTAGGTGTTGGCGGATCGTGTTAAATTCTTTATCCAGGTACTCATTTGAACATATCCTAAGTCCTCTGAGGAATAAGTTGCACCCTACCATGATTTTTACGGAGACGTCGTGGTAGCTTAAGAAATGAATGTAGGAGACAGCGAAGGTGGGTTTTCTATATACTGTAAATGCATACCTGTTCTGTTTTCTTATGATCAGTACATCTAGGAATGGCAGTTTTTCGTCCTTTTCCCATTCCGTTTTAAATTTTATGGTCGGAACTAGCGAATTTAGCCTAATAAAAAATTCATTAAAGTCCCCCCAGCTATTGTCCCAGAAAGTAAAGATATCATCTACGTATCTAAGCCAGATCATATTATGGGGTTTGATAGACGACAAAAGTTCTGTTTCGAAACATTCCATGTACAAGTTTGCTAGAAGGGGTGATATATATATATATATATATATATATATATATATATATATATATATATATATATATATATATATATATATATATATATATATATATATATATATATATATATATATATATATATATATATATATATATATATATATATATATATATACACAAACGTTCCTGCCAGACACGTTATGAATATACAACATATGTGAAATATGTTTATAGAAAATATTCCATAAACATATGCTTTTTAAGGCTCCGTTTGTCGGTGAGATGAATTTTTAAAATATGCATTCACCATTGACACCTGGCAAGCAAAACAAGTTGTTTACGGAAGGTAACCTGGTATGTTGGGGGAATGGAGGGAATGAGACAACTGGATTGCTAGTTTTTTCATTGTGATATCTTTCTTACAAGTTATCGAACAATGTAACAATACAATCCTTTCAACTAGTTAGTCCCCGTGAACAGACTTCATGTAATCTAATTTTAATGATTAGCTTACAGCGGTACCGTATGGCTATCATATCAAAAAAATATCGTAAATGATGCTTGGCAACATTTGTAGATCATTGAATCCTAGTGCGCTCTGTCCTTCCACCTCGGCACGGAATGGTTGAGTCAGGAGTCAAGACTAGCTCTATTCCTGTGCTGAAAGAGTGATAGTGATAGTATTCATGATGACAAGGGAAATCAGTGAGGCAGAATACTGTAATTTGAATAACGTCGTATTTTTTACCTCTCGATTTCTTTATGAATAGGATACCTTTGACAGGAACGAAGGAAAGAAATTTCCAACAAACTTCCTTTTTTTTTTAATTCGATGGAGACAAAGGCATTTTCATTGGTGCATTTTCCTCTTTGATCGCTGTCTGATGAAGACTTTTTTATGAAGGAGAGATTTTTAATAATACATTTTAAACATTTGATCAATGTCTAATGAATAGGCCTGTCTTTGATGGAGGGATAATCAGTTAGACTTGCTTTTCTTTTTTTTAATCAGTGTCCAATGAATACCATTGATGGAGAGGGAGAGGGTTTCACTGAAGCATAGGTTATCTTCCCTCTTTGCTCAGTATTAAAGAATACTTTTGATTTGGAGGTATTTTAATCACATCAGCCTAATCGCTGATTTTTTTTTACAACAGTGTATTTCACAACTATGTAGTCTATTCTAATGAGAGGCTGATGTACCATCTAGATGGTAAAACCATGACTGAAATTTTAGGAGACAACATTGATGTTGGCCCTGTTTTGAGTTTTTTAAAGTCTTGTGGTTTTATGAAAATATCTTATAACATTATATTGATATGTCTTTTTTATTTTATTTATGGCAGTTTTCATTCCATTAGAAATTAAATCTGTTTGATTTTACCTTTTATAACATTAACCTTTAGAATGTTTATTTATTCTCATCATAGCGCTGAATGACCCTATGGGTCCCAATGCCTAACTTTATGCCTAAATTACATATTCCATTCTATTTCGTTGAAAATACTGGTTAATCAAACTATTGCTGAAGTAAGTCTGGAGTATTTAGGCTATTATCATTATCGCATCGAATTTTCAAATTTGCCATCATCGGCGTTGATACATAATACAGCTCTTTTCCATAAGGAATTCACACTATTTCTAAGAATTTATGGTTTAATTTTGATGTGCTGTGAAGCTTCCATTATTCTCGGCCTAAGTTCTTGTTTGCTGTTAATTTTCTTCTTGTTTATTAGCGACTTCATTTTTCCCAGAGATTAATTAATTGAATTAATTAATTGCTTAGTCTTTATTTCATTTGACTAACTTTATGCCTAAATTACATCTAGCGGTGTTAGATGTAGTGAGCTTGCAGGCCAATTGTGCGATCCTCCTTGGCCTACCCACTGTTCAGGAAATGTCCGGTTAAGGTGCTGCATTACTTGGTTACTAAAGTGGGATGGTGCTCCAACATGATGGGAAAATTAATCGGCGTCGTGTAGCTAGAGAAACATCTTCCAGGAGTAAGGGGAGATGATCCATAAAAAATTTGGCATAAGCAGCCCGTTATCTCGATCTCCAAAGATGTGTGGGTCGATCAAGCGACCATCATCAATACCATACCAGACAGCAACTGAAACTCCATGTTGGAAATTACATTCTAACTTTTTGTGAGGATTTTCATTTGCCCAACTATGTTCAATGTGGACATTGTGTATTTAATAGCTGAGAATTATCAAATTATCTTGCAACCTCCTACAGAACTCTAGCTGCCTGTCAGAATCTCCTTCCTGAAGATGCTGAACTTTGTGGTGATGGTACGGACGCAGCCCTTCACTTCTCAATCGCACCATGCTTTCATGTCTGACACTCCAAGTCAAAATGAAATTCATCTCTTATTAATGTCAGGGCTGTGATGCACTGTGTCAAGAATCTCTTTCCTTTCCGTGTTCCCTTATCCGTTCTGCTATTGCAATTTTCCAGGGAAAAATCCTTTCTCACGAAGATGTTGAAAAACAGTCAAATGTTCTTATACCAGGAGATCTGTTTAGATCATTTCTTCTGTACACTTGCACAGCAGCATGCGCGCTCCCATTACAAAAACAAGTAAATAGACATTATATCCATATCTTCTACATTGCTGAAACAGTAAGGCATTGTCTGCAGATTCTTGCTCTCAAAATGAATCAGAAATTTGAAACTTATAATCTGGACACCCCCACTTATCTTTGCTTCTGGAAAAGCGAGACTGTTGAGGCTTCTACTTGAGTGTGACAAGTGAGCAACTGATCACCCGACTGCTGTGATAGCCTCGCTCCATCCCCGTCCCCATATCCCAGACAACTCCGACATCCCATGCACCATCTCACTCATCTGAGAGAAGTACGGTAAAAGGTTACCTTTAAAATTCACCTCAGCGACAAACGAAACCTTAAAATGCATACCTTTATGGAACATTTTTTGCTTAGAATGTCTTTTCTTTCTCTTCCCAAAATATTTGCATAAACTAGCGTTACACCCTGTGTGTGTGTGTGTGTGTGTATATATATATATATATATATATATATATATATATATATATATATATATATATATATATATATATATATATATATATATATATATATATATATATATATATATGTGTGTGTGTGTGTGTGTGTGTGTGTTTGTATATATATATATATATATATATATATATATATATATATATATATATATATATATATATATATATAATCAAAAATATCCTCTGATACACCATCTTCCAGTCAATAAGTCAAATGAAATAAAGACTAAGCAATTAATTAATTCATTTTAGTACGATTCATTGCAGGCAAATTCGCCTCTATGACCTCTCTCACCACTGTCTTTGGAGGGAAACCACTTTAATCTCTTTCCTGTCCAAGTGGTGCCGGAATTCCTTAATTCCAGGTGCGGACCCGATCAGAGCTAATCGTCACTTGAGGCAGGTCAGCTGGTGGAATGAACACACCTGCTCCGCCATCTTGAACCTGCAACCATGCTGCCTGCATTTCCATGTGTGCAGAACGATCCAAACGCCACATAGGAGGAGAAGAAAACGTAATTCCCCAGGCTATAAGCGTCTTAGAGAGAGACACTCATCCTTAGAATTGTTCAGGCAGCCCCAGAGGATGGATGTCCTGTCCCTTGCTCCATTAAACTGCCTGTTTCCAACACGTGGCTGGCAGTAACCAAAGTAACTTTTGTTGTGAACTCATTCACTTACCCTCCCTCTCCGTGGCCCTCATAAGAAGAGAACTTCAGCTCCGAATTAAGGTAAAGTACCTGGATTTAAGGTTTTTTGTCAGCCACATTCCCAATTCATCTGAAACTATTTTCCGTTCTTTTCATAGTGCGATATACCTACAGTGAGACCTGTATTGCTTTTTATATTTTGTGCTGTTTTATTTGCAAAGCATTGACGAGAAGTGTGACGTAGTCGTATGATATTCGAGGCAACTGGAATCGAGTTCAGCCTAAGCATCCTCTGTGCAATTCCTCGATTCCTTCATTACAACGCTAGTTTCGGTTGAGTAACCATAAGTATTTCGATTACAGATTAGGAGATATTCGCTGTGGATCTGCGTATCATCTTGCGTGTGTAGTGGTCCGCACTACCTCGCTTTCAATGCCCTTCAAAGCGGGGCACACCTTTGTGCTTCCTCCCACAAATTCCCAGTCATTTGCTGTTCAACTTATTGCACCAGAATTACGTTACCACTCTTCTGATGCGTTTCCCTTGTAAAAATAATGAATTAAGTTAAACCCAAGTGATTATCTAATCACTCCCCGCTTGCAGTAGGCCTTCAGCCATATTTTGTTGTTTATAATTTTAGCTGGCCTCAAGACCAGAGTCCAGAATTTTGTGGTAATTAAGGTAAGTTGCATATCATCCTAGTGTACCCCATTAATCAAGCAGGACCCCAGCTTTAAAATTATACCACCGGCAACCTGATTACCTAGATCTCGCAATTGGGAACATCGCAGGTTGAGTCATTACCCCTTTTGGAACTTGCACTTATCAGCTAAATAGCCTCACTAAGAGCTGAATGTGAGACAAGAAACAAACCTTCTTAATTAGCATAAATTCCCCTATAAGCGCAACAAGTGATCCATTTCCACAGTAAGTATTGTGTTATTATTTTAATTTTTTGTTAGGTACGAACAAAATCGTGACTGAAATAGAGTTAGGAATTGTTAGAACACGTGCATGCATCCCTGTTGTAGAGAAGAGAGAGTTATTAACCTTTACACACAGGCTTCTGATGGCTAACGCATGATAGCTTGCATGACTTTAATGATAGACCTACTAGGGAAAGTGAAATTACGAAGAGTTTAACAGGAAATAGTGCGGGTATTTCCTTCCCCATGTCATTTGATCAGTTTTTTGTTTGAAAAATCCTAGTTAGGCACGTTACAGCCCACGCGAGCTGACCCAGTCCAGCAATTTTCGGATCGCTGGAGATAGGATATTTTTTGCTCTCTCTCTCTCTCTCTCTCTCTCTCTCTCTCTCTCTCTCTCTCTCTCTCTCTCTCTCTCTCTCTCTCTCATAGAGTTCAGAAATATGCTAGACAAAGATATTATTCTTCCTTTTTGAATAAATCTCACAAATCCATAATAGTCTGTTCAGGCCAGGCCAGCCGGAAATCTTGGTTAGTACTTGAATTTGTTTAACTTACACTATAAGAGAAACTCACATGGTTAATTCTGTTCCACTCAAATTTTCCAGTAAACAAGCCGTGAGAAAAGGAAACACCTGTTCATTCATTCGAAACGTTACACTTGATTTTAGAATATTGTGATCAAAAATGTACTTTGGCAGCCTTACTTCTAACCTACGAACGAAAGAAAGATCTTCTGTGAGATATAGAAAAATTGGGCAAGCACCTCATATCAGCACATTTTATATGTATATATATATATATATATATATATATGTATATATGTATATATATATATATATATATATATATATATATATATATATATATATATATATATATATATATATATATATATATATATATATATATATATATATATATATATATATATATATATATATATATATCTGTAATATACATATATGTGTGTATATCACCAAATCCTTATAAGGAGATGAGTGACAACCAGGACTTTGAACAAGTACTCTTGTAGTTTATTCTACATTTTCAAGCTCACACAGAATACAAAAGAAGTTGACAGAGCTTTATATACAAAAACAGAAGAGGGGTGGGGTTACATTTTGTTAAAGTGGGCAGCATGTTCTTTAAACAAAAAAGACAGGGACAAAGGATCAAGGTACAGTCCAGGGTGGAGATTAACATTCCTGGTGGACGTGGCTTCAATAAACACAGTCTGTAGCAGATTCCTTTTCTGATGGTGGTTGACCTTGTAGATTATCGATGACTTATCCCAGTTAATTGCATGACCTGTCTTATGCCAATGATCCACAATGCCATTATTTGATAATCCTCTTGAAATGGCATATTTGTGTTGGGAGCTTCTTACTTTTAGTCCTTTTGATGTTTGACCAATATAACTTTTATTACATTCTTATTACTTTCTGTGTTTCAGGAATTACATCTAGAAAAATAAAAGTTTGCACATTACTAAAGCCGACAAATCCAATTGTTTTGTAATAATAGATAAAATTAGCTATGATGAAAATGAAAAAATAGCAAACTCATCTGATTCTAGTACTTACAAAAAACTACAGAAAGACCCATTAGTTGATGTCATAAAAAGTTTCAATTCTAAAATAAAAACTATACTAAAGGAATTTGGTTCAATAAAAGAGAATGTATGAACGATTGGCCCATCCTTACCTTATGTGTATGGATTAATCAAAACCCATAAAAGAGATTTTCCTATTCGGCCAATTATCAGTTCAACCGGTTCTATTAGTTATAAACTTTCTGGATATCTAATTAAATTACTATCACCTATTCCTGGGTGCTATTTCATATTCCCATTTACAGAGCTCTGTTGATTTCAGTGCTAGACTTTCCCATATTGAATTATCCACTACTGACATATTAACCAGTTTTGATGTGACATCTTTATTTACTAAAGTTCCCATTGATGACTTACCTCACTATTTATTACAACATTTGGACTTGTGTAATCTAGAAATAACCAGCTAATGTCATTATTAATTTGATATCCGTTTGTATAAAAAATTGTAAATTCACTTTCAATGGCAATTCTTATGAACAAATTTTGGTATGGCTATGGGGAACCCTCTTTCGCTACATTTGTCTAATATTTACATGGAATTCTTTGAGTTTAGACTTATTCCAAGAAATCTATTCTCTAAGGTGTTTTGGGTTAGATTTGTAGACGATTGTTTTTGTATTGTAAAAGAATATGTAAATATTCTTGATTTCTTGCATACAATTAATGATCTTGTACCATCCATAAAATACACGATAGAATATAAAGAAAGTAATTGTATACCTTTTTTGGGTGTCTTAGCTATTAGAAATAACACCAACTTTTGTTTTAAAGTGTATAGGAAACAAATGAATAATTTGTCACATATTCATTTTTACTCTAACCATGCTAAACATATTGAAGTGTCAACATTTTCCAGTATTTATCTTAGAACTCTTAGAACTTATAGTACTGAATTTTTGGAAGAGGATTTTAAAATTATAGGTAAAATAGGGGAATCATTATGTTAACCTTCATATTTTTTTTAGAACTTTGTAAAAATAAAGCAAAAAGACATAGTACAATCCAACCAATGTTAAATTAACAAAGAACTTAAGAATATTCTCTGTTTACCATTTCATCATAATTTCATTCCTGCAGTGCCCATGTTAACAACCATTGTGTGGCGTCTATCTTTGATGGTCACTAAAAAAGAATTTCTCTTACAAAATGTGTTCACTTAAATACCAGCTAAGTCCACAATCAGTGGAATTGCTAAATAAGAATAACAATGTGTGCCAAAATTACTTATGGGGGGGATACAAAAACATTAAGAAAAATCTCAACATTTAATACATAAGTCTCCGGACAGAAGTTACTCCTGAACCTCAATATACATGAAATCAATGGAAAATCACACACCCTAAATTATAAACAACACTTACACAATTAAAGACAGACCTCAACACACTTATACCAAAAAAGGGAGGGGGGGGGGTTGTCCAGAAAGGAGAAGGAAAGCCAAAAGATAGCATACCCTACCATGATACACACTAAATTCAATACACTAATAACTCCTCAGTGGTTAATTAATTCATCCCAAATGTCAGGGAAGAATCTCCCGGTGGCAGGGTATCACAGGAACCACTCGGGCAGAGGTTTATAATAGATGAACAATAGGTCCGCAAAATATGTCGACAGTGGTCTAGAGACCGTGATCACACATTATTAATCAATAAATAATTATATTACCGTGGACAAGAGAGGTCCCACCGACGGTGATACTGGATCATTGGTGCTGAAGGACAAAGGGTAGTTAAATCCTTGCAACTCCAGGGCAAGGTGGATCCAAGAATAATTGGGCTGCCACAATCAACAAGCAGGTAATAATCACAAGCAGCACCAGAGGCAGGCAAATTTAGCACCTCTGGCAAAGATCCAGAAACAGACTAACTTAACTCTCCAACAGGAGCTTCCACGAACCCCTCTGCCGCATGGAGAGAGTGGGAGGGGGCCATACACACACCCACAAATCATGTAAAGAAAAACAATTGTTAAATATGCTTAAGATGTGAACCACTGGTGAGGAGGAAAAACAAGCTAATTCTGAATACCTGAATACAATATTTCAACAAAAAATTCAACTATAAAAAATTAAAGTATTTATCTAAATGAAACTAATGACAACATAGTGAGAACTGATTTTAACTTAGTATTTAAATATAATATTTTGAGAAATAAACTAATTAAGAATAGCCCGCCCAATTCAAACAATATTGTATACCGTATTCCTTGCAAAGAATGTAGTAGTTTTATATTGGTCAAACATCAAAAGGACTAAAAGTAAGAAGCTCCCAACACAAATATGTCATTGTAAGAGACTTATCAAATAATGACATTGCAGGTCATTGGCTTAGGACAGGCCATGCAATTAACTAGGATAAGTCATCGATAATCTACAAGGTCAACGACCATCAGAAAAGGAATCTGCTGGAGTCTGTGTTTATTGAAGCCATTTTCACCAAGAATGTTAATCTCCATCCTGGATTGTCCCTTGATCCTTTGTCCCTGTCTTTTTTGTTTAAAGAACATGCTGCCCATATTAGCAAACTGTAACCCACTCCCTTTCTGTTTTTGTATATTAAGATCTGTCAACTTCTTTTGTATTCTGTGTGAACTTGAAAATGTGGAATAAACTACGAAAGTACTTGTTCAAAGTCTTGGTTTTTACTCACCTTCCTACATGATATATATGTATGAATATTAAGATGTAAATATTTGGAATTAATCATAATTATTCTGTAGAGTTGGAATCATTGAAATTTTATTTTCTCATTAAAAGGAATATTCACAGTTTTCAATTTAATTAAGGGCTAAATGTGATGATTATATTTCACACATTTCTTGTTGGTCCAGCTGATCATTATTAGAAGTAATAGTAATCAATAATAACCATACCAAACTATTGTACTTGCTCTATCAAAAAAGGTCAAGAGACTTAGTTTTTTAAACATATGTTTTACAAACAAGGATCTGGATGAAATTACAGTACAGAACACTGCAAAAGGAAACTAAAAGAAGATAAAAGCAAGGCATGGTACGAAGTGATGGCATGGTAGTCATGGAAGGTACAAATAAGGAAATGCAAAAAGTGCGTGGAGCACTCTAAGCCTTGAAGAAAATATAAAGTTTTTTTTTATTTATTTTTTTTTTACGGAGAGGAGATGTCGAACAAAAACGCTGATAAAACGATATAAAGTGTGCTGTGTTATGTAGCTTTGATCACCATGGGCAAATTTATTCACGTAAAGGCAAATTTTAAAGGAGGCAAAAGTAGCACGGGCATCAGTCTTATATGCCATATATATATATATATATATATATATATATATATATATATATATATATATATATATATATATATATATATATATATATATATATATATATATATATATATATATATATATATATATATATAAGGGCATATAAGACCGATGCCCCTGTTACTTTTTGCCTCTTTTAGAATTTACTTTTATGTGAATTAATTTCCCCATGGTGATCAAAGCTACATGATACGGCAAACTTTATATCTTTTTATCGGTGTTTTTGTTCGATAACTCCTCTCTGCAAAATAAGGATAAATAAATATATTTATATTTTCTTGCAAGGCCCAGAGTGCGGCACGCACTTTTTTCATTTCCTTATTTGTACCTTCCATGAATACCATGCCATCACTTCGTACCGTACCTTGCTTTTATCTTCTTTTAGTTTCCTTTTGCGGTGTTCTCTACCATAATTTCATCCAGATCCTTGCTTGTAAAACATATATTTTAAAAGCTAAGTCTCTTGACCTTTTTTGATAGAGTAAGTACAATAATTTGGTATGGTTATTATTAATTACTATTGCTTCTAATAATGATCACCTAAACCCACAAGAAATGTGGAAAATATAGTCATCACCTTTAGCCCTTAATTAAATTGAAGACTGTGAATATTCCTTTTAATGAGAAAAAAATTTCGATGATTCCAACTGTACAGAATAATTATGATTAATTCCAAATATTTACATCTTAATATTCATACAGAGCGTAATTTTTTTTTTACGCCGTTGTGATATAGTACATTGATATGTAATTCAAAGTTGTTTTTAGTTTGTTCTCCCGTTGGTAGTAACTGAAAACACAATTTGGTCCTTGATAATCATATAATACAAAATGTAAATGCTAAAGTAAAACTACTTTCTTGGTGAAAATATGAAAGAAAAAAAGGGAGTCGGGGAGTCATCTGATGCCTTTGCATTATATTGCTGTAATTACTTTCATACACTCTTATATCCCAGCTTCTATACCTATCGTTCTGTACTTTCATCTATGTCGAGTCTTCAAATCCATTTAACATCGTCTGAGCACGGAACTGGGAAGTCACGGCCTATGTTTTCTTGTCAGTAGCTTTTAATTTTACTGAACATATAGCTTTGCAGTTTAGAGCAAGTTCATCAAAAGTTGGGTCTAGCTTTTTATGAACAAAACAATGAATAGCCTTAATACTAATTTATTATACATAGAAATTTACATATTTACAAGTGAGTTCAGATTCTGGGTGGCGAAAGCACACGAAATGATCATTGCCATAGCTAATATCACAAACCTAAAAAAAAGGAAAATAATCCCTAAAGTACAATTGTTCAAATACCTTCAAGTTCAAAACATCAATGATGATGAAATGGTTGGATAGCCATAAGCCAATCTTGGCATATAAAAGTAACTAGGACAAAGACTTTTTAAAGTGGTTTAGAAAAAGACTTGGTGTTATTAAGGAACTTTTAGGGGATGTTGACTGGGGAATGGGAATTAGCTCCCACGTATCATATTCTTATGGTGACTGGGAGATTTTTGCTCTTGGGGGTTTCTATAACTAACGTGCTCATTTTCATTTTACATTGATGAGTTCTTGGGCTTACTTAATATGTGTCTATTTTTTTGTAAATGGGGTTTGATTACTATGCATCTTAGAATTAGAAAGTGAGTCCGTGTGAGAGGGAGAGAGGGAGAAAGATTAGACACCCAGCATGGAGGGATGCGGACCAGAGATACCAAGATTTTGGGAAATGAAAGAAAAAGTAATTTTAAGCAGAAAATGTTCTATAAAGAAATGCATTTTAAGGCTTCGTTTGAAATAGCCAATATCATTAGCAGTGCTCTAGCCCGATGGAGGTTTTGTTATGGGGAGGTTGGAGTAGCCTGGGATGTGGTTGGCGGAGTCTTTTAATTATGATTAATTTTCTTGTAAAATAATCATGTAGGTAGTTTAAATATTGTTAGGGAACAGTTATTTGTGATCGTTGAACTCTAGCGCGTTCTGTCCTGCTGCCTCGTCACGGAATTGTTGGATCAGGGGTCATGACTAGGCCTTTGACTATGACGGGTGTCTGATGATTGCTTTTGATGGAGAGGGAGAGATTTATAGAAATACATTTTAAATCTTTGATAAGTATCTATTAAATAAGCCTTCTTTTGAGGGGAAATTTAGTTAGGGATGCATTT
>JANJGK010000018.1:3965306-3995306 GCA_039081455.1 Macrobrachium rosenbergii
ATCACCGTCACATAACATAGTCTTATTGATTGTACAAAATTAAGTTATAAAATTATAAGAAGTACTGAGATGAAGAAAAATAAAAAGAAATCTCATGATTCTACCTCAACAACACTAGTAAACTGTAAATCAATATATCATCATTAAATTTTAGATGTTATAACATTCTAAAATATGATAGTTTATAGTTCACGTGTCGCGTGAAGAGATTTAAAAACTATACCAGCAGATGCTCGATATCACTCACATTTGCTAGTTCCCATATCCGTACTATACCCATACCGTACCCATATCTGCACCATACCCATACCCATATCTGCACCATACCCATACCCATATCCATTCCATACCCATACCCATGCCCATATCTGTACCATACACAAACCTATATCCCATATCCATATTATACCATATCCATATCTGTACCATACCAATACCTATACCCATACCCATACTGATACCCATACCCATATCCTTACCATACCCATACCTATATCTGTACCCATACTCATATCCATTCCATAACCATACCCATACCCATACTCATACCCGTATGCATACCATACCTATACCCATATCCGTACCATACTCATACCATACCCATACCCACAGCAAAATTAACTCAACTAATAATAGTCAGCAAAAGTCTACGGGCAGCACCAGGCCCGTTTACCTTCCAGTCATATACAAACAACTGACCATATCTTGGTGTAGGTACAGGAGCAGCAGCTGATGGGTTTTGAACCAATGCTGATGCCGTTGGCGGTTCCGGACGATCACCAGTAGTGCCTGGTATTATTCTAGAACTACCTACTGAGCCCATTTCGAAACGAAAATAACAAATCTCAGTCAAAAATCTTTTATTGTACACTGTTGGGTCACTTTAATGTTGAAAATTTCTGGACAGTTATTAATATATTATTCTTGAAAGACATCTTCACAAATCCAGGATCCTTGAAGCAGTCTTCAGCTCCTGAAGCATTCCTGGAGAAATGCCCATTGGATTATAACATCTTTGAAAGACTCCAGGATCCTGTGAAGCCATCTTCAACTTGTAAACAGAATCCTGCCGGGTCAGCTTCCTTTCATGGAAGAAATCCAGAATCTGTCTTTGGAATCATTTCTTCCACTTCCTGGAGAAACGCCCATTGGATTACAGCATCTTAAATCTTAAAGACTCCAGCTGAATAACAGGAGTAGTATTTATTGTGATTCTCATAATGCAGGTGGTTCTTAGTTACCACATGAGGTTAATTAAACACTTCGCAAATTCTAAAGGTCAAACAAGTTAGTAATAGGGATGAAAAGAGTTGCAGCTAGGAGCTGAAAGGACGCTAAAAGAACCTGAAATAATGCCGACAGTGCACTCACTGCATGGGGTGCAATAATGGCACTATCCCCCTATGGGGCATATATGAACTTTATTACTTACACAGTTGTTCTGTGCATTAATACAATTATTAACAGGACCCCATTTAAACTGGATGGTATCTTGTGGAGATATTTGTCCATGAAAAGTTACAAGTTTTCTAGGACTAACAGTCCCCATCGTCTGGTGTCCATAGAATGACTGGACACATCGTCCACCTGTATTTATATGCATATGGGGCGGGCCGGGGGGGGGGGGGAATTAAAGCTCTTGTTTTTCCCGTTTAGTATGCTGGCTTTCTTCAATCCTTTAATTATCCTTCTTCTCTTGTGTAGCCCCGCCCTCGTGACCTTGTCCTTTCTCTGCCTGCAGATTCTTCTAGGTGTGCGCTGCCCATGTGGTGTCTCTTGTTTTTGCATGTCCTCTTTTCTGATTGTTGTGTACATGATTTTTCTGGACAGGCTGTCCTCAAAGCCGGAACGGGCACACACCAAGGCAAGAAAAAACTATTTTGGGGAGAGGGAAGGAATAGAAAAGGAACATTTGAAAGGGAAGAAAATAATTACAGTCCCGACAATAACACTATTACATCTCTCAACAGGAAACTAGATCATTTCAAACTGATAGTTAAAAAAAAAACGATCAGGAATAAAATTATTAGAAACATAAAATCGGTAGAAGGGAAAGCGGCAAGAGGGGTGTCATATATGGCAGTTTCTAGACTGTGAAAAGCATTGCTTTGGTGAAAAAGGCAAATCCTGCAAAGAATGAGGAAAATAACACAAACAAAACATTAAGCACTACAATCCGCAATCGGCGGTTGCCACGCGCTGCTGGGAAAAAGACCAAAGAATAGATTGCGAGAATATGAACTTTCTATAAAACAGCACAATAAAAATGGCCAAACCGATTGTAGAAAACGCCCTTATAACATGTGCAAAACATGTAATGGCAGGCAATACTGGAAGCAGATTTGAGGACAGCCTATCCAGAAAAACCATATACACAATAACAGAAAAGAGGGCAGGCCAAAACATGAGACACCACATGGGTAATGCACACCTGGAAAAAGCTGCAGGGAAAGAAAGGCCAAGGTCACGAGGGCGGGGCTACACAGAAGAAGGAGAATAATTAAAGGATTGAAGAAAGACAACACACATAATAGGAAAAAACAAGGGCTTTAATTCCCTCCCCCATATGCATATAAATACAGCTGGACCACGTGTCTGATCATTCTATGGATACCAGGCGATGACGACTGTTAGTCCAAGAAAGCTTGTAACTTTTCCTAAATAAATGTCTCCACTACATAACATCCTGTTTAAATGAGGCCATGTATATATATATATATATATATATATATATATATATATATATATATATATATATATATATATATATATATATATATATATATATATATATATATATATATATATATATATATATATATACACACACATAGAATTAATCAACATACAATTGCGTGTGGAACAGAAATATATTTCTGATTCACATCAGGATTGAACCCAGGTCTTTCAATTGAAAGGCAAGAGCGCTGTGCTTCCCACGAGGCCATACAAGTCATAAAAGAATTTGGAATCTAAGGAGAACTGCACCCAGGGAATTACCTGTGAAAGCTAACTGCTTACATACCAGTGTGTTTTCCCTAACTTCCCGACTCAGCAATGACCCAGTTGACAGCATTTCATTCAAATTATCCTTTCTGAGTGAATAAGATAGAAATAACACACAATTGCGTGTGGAACAGAAATAAATTTCTAACTCGCATCAGGATCGAACCCAGGTCTTTCAATTGAAAGGTAAGGGCATTGCCCACTAGGCCATACAAGTCATAAAAGAAGTTGGAACCTGAGGGCAACTGCACCCAAGGACACACACAGATGTACAAGCTGTGTTTATTTCAACGTTTCGTAATTTTTCCATTTCATTACATCATCAGGTCTGTTAAAATGAAACATAAAATTCCTTATAAAATTGTAAAAACTAAAAAGTAAGAATAGAAAAAGCTGAAAATTATTCTTGTAAAATTTCGGAGATATACACAACATTAAAACTAAAGTAATGAACACAATTTAAAAAATCTTCACGTTAAAATGAAAAGTAACAGAATATACAGTAAACTAAAAATGAAAATAGCAGTGAACACAGTTACAGAACAACAGACCAAGGACCCACCTAGAGAAGTGGCAGCGTTAAGCTAAACTTAAATAAATACAAACACAGAAGTCAAGATGAATACAGAGGGGAGGAGGACTTATGCTTGTTTAATGACGGAAGAAGTTGTTTAATAAAAATGTGATTCTAGAATAACAAGGTCTTGAGTGTTGGTGGTATGGCTTAAAATGGAGAATTCTTTATTATCGGTATGTCTTTTAAAAATTTTGGAGTGGCTTCTAATATTGGAATGTTCTGGGTTTGAATTTCTGCTACCAGTACGGAAGCTTACAGCCTACACCATGATTAGAATCGATGTGCACCTGTATATATATATATATATATATATATATATATATATATATATATATATATATATATATATATATATATATATATACATATATATATATATATATATATATATATATATATATATATATATATATATATATATATATATATATATATATATATATATATATATATATATATATATATATATATATATATATATATATATATATATATATATATATATATATATATATATATATATATATATATATATATGTGTGTGTGTGTGTGTGTGTGTGTGTGTGTGTGTATATATATATATATATATATATATATATATATATATATATATATATATATATATATATATATATATATATATCAGGAAACACCTGAGGGAGAGAGAAAAATTCACAGAATTGCAAGATTGAGGGACAAGAACGCTTAAGACTACTTCCATATAAAACAGGTTAAGGATGGGAATGAAGTGGTTTTATGCAACGAGGATAAGATAAAGAAGAGGTGGAAGGAATATTGTGAACACCTGTTAAATGAAGAAAATCCTAGAAAATTCTTTAAAGATGGATTCCAGAACCTTGGTATGACATACTATTAGCAGGGAGGAAGCAAAGAAGGCATTAAGAAGATGATAAATTGTAAAGCAATAGGACCAGATGGAATTCCTGCAGAGGTGTGGAAGAGCCTAGGAGAAGGAGGAATAGGCATGCTGTGGGATCTAGCAAAGAAAATCTACAGTCAGGAAAAGATGCTAAAAGAATGGAGAGAAAGCTTTATTGTTCCTATCTATAAAGAGTCGGGTGACATTCAGGATTGTGTAGACTACAGAAGGATAAAGCTAATGTCTCACACTACGAAAATATCGGAAAGAATAATGGACCAATGAATAAGAGAAGGAACATCTGTAGGTGAAGAACAGTTTGGTTTCATGCCAGGAAGAGGAACGACAGATGCAGTATTTGCCCTCCGACAGACGATGGAAAACCGCCAGGAAAAGTAGACAGGACTGCACATAGTATTCATAGATCTGGAAAAGGCATATACTACAGTCCCATGCCAAGATGTCTGGAGGTGTATGCAAGTAAAGGGAACATGAGGGAAGTATGTGAGGTTGGTCAAGATATGTATGAATGAGCAAAAACGCCGGTAAGAAGCAGTGACGGGATAACTGAATAGATACCAGTAAGAGTTGGTTGGCATCAGGGATCTTCTTTAAATCCATATCTTTTTGACCTGATAATAGATGTGCTATCTCAAGAAATAAGAGATCAGTCCCCCTGGTGCATATTGTTTGCTGATGACATCGTGTTATACAGCACCAGCCGAGGGATAGTGGAGTCAAAACTAAAGCAATGGAGGAAGGAACTAGAAGACAGAGGATTAAGATCGGTAGGAAGAAGACTGAATACCTAAGTTTTAATGAAGTTCAAGACTCCGAGATTAGTATGGAAGGGACAAGGTTAAACCGAGTAGAAAAATTTACGTATCTTGGTTCAACAGTGGCTGATGATGGAAATTTGGATTTAAAAATAACACACAGAGTACTGACTGCATGGAAAAATTGGAGGGAGATGTCAGGTGTCCTATGCAACCACAGAATCAACATAAAGGTCAAAGGAAGAGTGCATAAGACCGTAGTGAGACCACCTTTCATGTATGGAGCAGTAACATGCCCTTAGGGAGAGTGCAAGAGAAGAAAGTGAATGCGGTAGAGATGAAAATACTCAGGTGGATGTATGGAGTAACAAAAATGGACAGGATAAAAAATGTAAGGATAAGATTAACTTCTAAAGTTATAGAACTATCAAAGAAGGCCCAGGAAAGAAGACTGCAGTGGTATGCCCATGTGATGAGTAGAGAGGAGAGTGATGCAGATAGAGGTGCCTGGTGGGAGAGCAAGAGGAAGGCCGAAGCGAAGGCGAATGGGTGTAGTTAGAGAAGATCTGAGAGACAAACAACTGTCAGAGGACGGTGCGTTTGACCAAGCCAGGTGGAGTAAAGCTGTCAAAAACATCAACCCCAGATAGAAGTGGGAAAAGTTGCAGAAAGGTGCAGAGATAGATAGATAGATAGATAGATAGATATATAGATAATATATATATATATATATATATATATATATATATATATATATATATATATATATATATATATATATATATATATATATATATATATATATATATATATATATATATATATATATATATTGCTAAAAGTATTCATAAATACTTCTCTCCTCACCGTGTTCTCTGTTTGGCAGACACAGTCTGAGCCCAAGGAAAGCCTTCTGCTAATCCTTGTTTTTCCAATTTTAAATTGACAATAGATTTGTCAGGGTCCAAAGTAACCTTCCATTATACTCCTCCTACGCCTCGCAAAAGTGTCATTCTAAATTTACCTTTATTATCTCCTGGCCAAAGATCCTCTATTTCAGATAACTCCTTGTCTTTGGGATACAAGAACACCAATGTATAACGGTATCCCCGCACCAGTGAACTCTCACCTAACATGCCCGAGGCACTGAAAGCCGGCATTTTGAGGAGGGCATAATAGGCCAGGGGAAAGGTCAAGCGAGAGAGATGGAGACTGAACATTATATAAGGAGCACGCCACTAGTGACTCCCTCAAATTTCTTTCTTCCGACCGGGATCCTCCTTATCCAAAGCCTCTCTAAGTTACAATGAGAAGTCCAACTGATAGAGGCTTTATTAATATTAATCCACTTAATCTCCACTCAGCATTTAAAGTAAAGTCTGGTTAGAAGGTTTTTCGGTCCATTCTTTTGTTCTTATTCTCATTTCCGTTCCTTCACTTTCAATGTGCTAAGACCTGTTTATTCATTGTTGATATAAATCATCAGAGTTAATCAGTAAATTGCCTGATCATAAACTAACGTCACCATCCTTGAGTCGTCGGCAATTTTGTTATGTACAGTTAGATTTTGTTCTAATTTGTTGAATGTTAATGTGCCCTTTCTCCACGTTTACAGAAAGGCCGTATACACCACTGTATCTTCCGTCTGCTCCACTATGTCCACAGACAACAATCAAGTCCTCAAGCGATTTAATTATTGGTTGCCTCAAAATTTGTCGCCCCATTTAGTGAATACTTGTGTCAGCTAAAAGATTTAAGTATTGATTGTATCATTGTTTGGCACTACAGTTATTTAATTCTTGTGTCAGTTAACACCGTAAGTGCCAAGAGCTAGTGTAAATGGCTCTGTGTAATTTACTCTTATGATTCAATGTAAATACATGTAATTAATTAAGATCTAGAATTTCTCTGAGTCCTTCCTCAGAGTGAGATCTCTTTTAACATACAATTTTCTTGTTCTATGAATGTTGATCCCCAGTCAGACTCAGCGACGCCGAGGTAAGAGTAATAGCTCAATCAACATTCATAGAAATATATATATATATATATATATATATATATATATATATATATATATATATATATATATATATATATATATATATATACATACATATATATATATATATATATGTATATGTATACACATATATAGTTATATAATTATATATATACATACACACACACACACACACACACACACACATATATATATATATATATATATATATATATATATATATATATATATATATATATATATATATATATATATATATATATATATATATATATATATATATATATATGTATATATGTGTGTGTGTGTGTGTGTGTGTGTGTGTGTGTGTGTACTGAAGGCAGTTAGTAGTTACTAAACACTAGAACGAATAACCTAATCAGGGGAGGAGAAAATAAATTCCAGAAGACTTTTAATTAAGTTTATTAAAAACATATGACCCAACATTTCAGGACTGACGTCTCATTCTCAATCTAAAAACTAACCAACATAAAATTAATATTAGTATTCATTTACTTAAAAAAAAAACTATAAAAGGTACAACATTTTAAATGAGGTTAAAAGGGCTCAAGCAGGAAACAAACCATCAGAAAAGGAGAATGCGACAGAATGAGAGCACAACGAGAACAGCAGACACTAACGAAAGTACGAAGGTGCCGAAGAAGACTTGGTTTTTAACTGGGGAACTTCCCATTTCTTAAATAATGGCTCTAAAATTGCCAGCATTTGGTGGCTCGGTGCCCTAGTAAAACTTAAAAATTTTTGTATTGGATATTATACTTTCGTTTTATGGTATTGTCGCGGATGTTAGAGAACTCAGGATTATTTAATTTTATACCATTTCCATAACTGACGGCCCTATAACACTCATTTCGCACTTTGAAGAACCTTAGTGTCGATCCCACGTAAGTCCCCAGACAAGATCTAGAACAATGAAAATTATATACTACACCTGAGGTCATCAAGTATGAAAAGACTCCCAACTGTAAGAGGATTAGTTTGAATTTTATTCAGTGTAATGGAAAGGGCATAGTTAGCAGTAAGACTTCACAATTCTTTAGAAAAGGAGTCATAGTCAATCCAAGGAAGGCTAGCATAGAAGGGCAGTTTAGGAACCGTAGGTATTTATAATTTTCCTATGACGTCACAGCATACGGGCACCTGATAAGCCGCTGCCATATTTTAGGTCAAGCATTGTAAACAAAGGAATTATAAATTTCGTTGTTATTTTAAGGAATTATGAACCATATCACGAAAAACGGCAAGCAAGACAATTCGCCAACACAGAAGATTTATTACATTGAGTCGCTGGAGCCTACAGATCGTGAAAGATATACAAATGAACTAAAACTTGTAAATAACGAAGACCCGTATAGGTTGACACCTGAACAATGGAGTTCTGATGTGGATTTGCTGCCTGCATTTGTGTATCCGGACATCGTGAACTATTTGGCTAATAATGTAAGCCACTATATATTGGACCAGCTCAAGGCCTCATCGTGGACGCTTTCAGGCTTTCCTATAAAAATACAAATATCATTGTGATATGTTTGTATGCAGTTCACTATCCACTACTTCAGGTTTTAAAGATTTGACCAAAATAACTTCATGGCGGCTCTAAATCATCTGCCATTTGGCATAGAACACAATGGCTGTTAATGAATTACTTTGTTAAATATTTATGCCCTAGGCTTCTTTAATATTCGCCATTATCACTAATTACATGAACATTTAATAACACTCACCATTAATGAAGTGATCTGAGTAGACATTCGTATGTCTTGACGGCTGAAAATTAGCCCTGTTGAACCTGAAAATCCACAGCAATGCTCTCCTTCTTTCACTAATCACTTGAGTTTTATCTCCTTGATTTCTCACAACTGCAGGGACTGAGTAATACGTCTCTGTTTGACCTATTGTGGCAGCCAAACACTGCAAGTGTTCACCATATCAAGGATTAATAGGTACAATATCATTAAAAATTTCCGAAAAATCGCTCTTATCATGAATGCGTGTGTCGCTTTTACTCTAGGAGAGCTGTTAGTCAGATCAATGGTCTGGTTAAACTAAGGTATACTTACTTTCAACACAGCTCACCTAAAACTTGGCTGGCTTCCGTGTTTACATCCGGGTTTCATTCTGGATCGAAAACTACTTGTACTTCTTTTAGGAATAATTTGGATAAGAAATAAAAATAAAAAAAGGCTGTAAATGCTTACATAAAAATTCAGCTTTGTGGTGTAACGGGTGCCAGCAGGAATATCGAAAACGAACTATGTAAAATAGCAGATACTACATCTAATTTAATGTTAAAAAAGCAATGACTATAAAAATTATTACCAAGACACGAGGTCTTTTTTTCTAAAAACGAATGTGCTAAAACCAAACTTTTCTAGATACTAAAATATCAAGAAAAGTTACTTGGTTATATTCCTCATATTCAATAGCAAAATTTATTATTTGAGTGAGCCTGATTGATAAATTCCAAAAACCTTTCAGCTGTAAATTTTGCTTTAAAAAAGGCGAAGGTATCATTACCATACCTTCTATAAAATAAAGGGTGGTGACTTAGATGGCAGGTCTCCAACAAGCGCTCCTGCAGGTAGCATGCGAAAATATCAGCGAATATGGGTCCAAATGGGAAACCCTGTTCGTACCATCAATTTGTACACTCGCTCAAAAATGTATTGCAACATGTCCCAGAAGTTTTCGTTCACCTAACAATAATTTATTCCTTTGATATATACAACGAAATGTACTTTCTTATTTGAGTTTGGTTATTAATCATACGGTTAACAATATAAAAAAGACTATTGAGTGAAAATCCATATTACGAAAAATGACGAAACATTTTGAAAAATTTCGTGTCAGATGATTGGGTAAAAGAGTCAAA
The DNA here is from genome assembly GCA_039081455.1 of Macrobrachium rosenbergii. Taxonomy (NCBI): domain Eukaryota; kingdom Metazoa; phylum Arthropoda; class Malacostraca; order Decapoda; family Palaemonidae; genus Macrobrachium; species Macrobrachium rosenbergii. Next base: position 3,975,459 of record JANJGK010000018.1, read on the forward strand.
GAAGAAACTATTTCGAATCCAAATAAAAGCACATTAACTAATAAAATAATATTGAATAATCAGCAACGAAATTATATAAATAAAGAAAGAAATAATTCTACCATAATCGTTGTCAAAGACAAAAAAGAAAAAATCTCATAACGTCGTATGTTGTCTTGTGACGCCACACTAGGCCAGGAAAGTTGCACTTTCTCGTCACTTGGACCGGTAAGAGACTCAGCCGCACCACATTATCTCATTATCTCAGAGGTGATCGATCTTTTGCTTGCATGAGGCTAATGTTTCTATCACTGATATTGTTCAGCAACTTGGCATAAATATAACAATTGTGTATAGATGGACACAAGAGCAGAGAAAGAGGAAATATAATAAATTTATTGCACTAAAGAGAAATAGAAAGAGGAAAGGCTAGGGCTTGCATTACAATATAATCCAGTGGCCGATGATTTCTGGAAGAAAGTCATCTTTTGCGATAAGTAGACATTCTCCGCTGATGAGCATAGTAGTCTTCTTCACCGAAGTGAATGTTGAACTTCTTGCTAATTTCAAGTCTTTAGAAGCTTAGATAATAAGAAATAAAAAAAAATAGTGTTACATATTCAGTTAATTCTATAAGAGGTATCAAAGTACTAGGCCTAAGTAGCAATGACAGAAATTAGCCATAGTAACATCAACAATTACCACTTTTCTAAAGATTTACTGGCATATCCCTATGAATCAAATTTTTCAAGAATGGTATTTGAATGACTAATCCTTTGTACATTGTAAACTTGTGAAACTTGATGATATATATTGTCGCGAAGTGATCAAGCACCTGGTTATTACACAAATAAAAAACCCTAAAAGTTACCTCACTTCGACCAGATACTTGAAACCTCATAACAAATATATTATGACTGAATCTGTAAAGGTACAGTGATCCCATAAAACTTACTTATCACTTGAGAAAATCAATGTAACTTCATCAAGTTATGGGTGAGGTAACAATTGACAAGTTATAAACAGACCAGTGGAAAATGGGCATCACTTCAACAGACACTATAACCGTTTCTCTGGTTCTATTTCACCTAGATAAGTCTCAGGTGAACAAACAGATATATCACTTACCTTGTACACATTCATTAATTTCTCTAATTATTGGTGGTCAAAATGAAACGCTGTGTTGTTTAAACTTTAAACAGACAAATTTATTTCTAAGTTCAAAAGTTATATGCAGAGTTCACAGTCTCAAAAAGATTTATTATTAATTGATAACAGTATAAGATTTAAGTATTTCTCAATCAAGTTTAATTCGCAAAATTTTAATTTATTAAGAAAGCAATTTGGTTGAGTAAGATGCAAACCATTAACTATCACTCAAGTTTTAATATCTCTCTCTGTATTCTATTGTGATTTTTGCAATTTCACTATTCTGTTATATTTTACTTTTACCTGTGACGTTCAGGTAATAAATCTAAATTTTTTGTCAAAATATTCTAAGATTTATCACCGGTAAAATGGTGTTCACATTTTTTAGTCTTGAAACTGCAACCGAGAAGTGTTGTGAAACGTCGGCAAAATCTATAATATTAATATCCTTGGCTGCCGTTCCGTGCATTGTTCTAAAATGGGAGCTTGCTTTTTTTCATGAAATGACGTGGAAATAGAATTGAATTTAAATCTTAAAACAGGATACGAACGGGGTCAAGAATCTTAAGCAAAACATTTCCCTTGCAAAGAAAAATTTTTTTTAAAGGCATTAAAAAATGAACATAGGATGTTAAGAGACCTCACAGTATTTCTGAATGAGACTAATAAATGAAAATACAATAGATTACGAAAGAAAAGTAAACAACTCTCCATGTTCAGATATGAAGGGGGAAAAAGAGGAAAATACATATCGTCAAAAAAGTAAAATGAAATAGATTAATAGGTAGGAAGATATTAGAACAATTAATGAATGTATGGCTAGTAAAAAAGGAAAGAATACTCTATCTTTCAAAATTCGTTAAGGTATGCCCTTTTCTATATGATTCTAAGACTAAAAAGAATGCAGAAGTGAATAAAGATAAAGTGAAACACGTTGAGAAGTACAATTTTTTATGCAACAATAGCAATGAACAAGCAAAAAATGCGCCGAAGTCGAGTTTTCCGTTCAGCTGCTAATGTATAATCAAGGCCACCGAAAATAGATCTGCCTTGCGGTGGTCTCAGTATAATGCAGTAGCCTATGAACCGTGGCTCATGAAACTTTAACCACGGCCCGGTGGTGGCCTATCCTCTATTGTTGCCAGAAGCACGATTATGGCTAACTTTTACCTGAAATAGAATAAAAACTACTCAGGATAGAGGGCTGCAATTTGGTATATTTCATGATTATATAACTATATATATATATATATATATATATATATATATATATATATATATATATATATATATATATATATATATATATATATATATATATATATATATATATATATATATATATATATATATATATATATATATATATATATATATATATATATATATATATATATATATATATATATATATATATATATATATATATATATATATATATATATATATATATTTATATATATATGTATATATATATATATATATATATATATATATATATATATATATATATATATATATATATATATATATATATATATATATATATATATTCACGGGTTTATCCCTCCCTCATTTAGCCGCCAGTGCATCCTTATTCTTGTAATGCAGTTTCTCCTCTCATCTGACTATGGGGACAGAGAAACAGGGCGGGCGAAGTAGAAGCAAGCGTATTTCGAACCAGAGAAAAGCAGTTAAAGCCAGTCTTCACCAACGTAGGAATCAACTCCCCCACTTAGCTGATCTGGGATAAACAATGTAGACCCCCTTTTCACCCCCATCACATGATAGGGGAGTAGTTAGGTATTGCGAACTTAAGGGACACAGTGGGGCTGTCCGACAGGTAGGACCTTAACCTCTAAGTACTTAATCTTAAAGATCCTTTCACTCCGCTCTCTTTGCTGGCCGTATGACTTTTGCAGGTCCGATAGGCCTACATCTCGACAAACAACACCGAGCATTCTCGGAGATGGATTCAGAGGCCTCCAAGATCCAGTCCCGTAACTCGCCCCATGACTTGCCTTGAAATCAACGTAAAACGATTCAGTGATCAGTATCCCAATATCCCTTCCCCAGTGCAAATCAAGGGCAAATTAGTCTAAGTGATATAAGTGGTTGACTCTTCCCCCTTTGTGTGACTGCAAACATGTGTTCCTTGTTTCAAAAACCCAATCCACCACGATTCCAAGACTGTGATTAAGTGATTTCTCATATTTATCATTTGGGCTACGTAATGTTTAGAATTTAAGAAGGTGCATTTGTGTAATACTTTTATGGGGAGATTTCATTTCTCTTTTGTGTGGTACTAACTCCGGAACTCTCTTACAGGGAGTCATCATCTGCCCAGTTGCAAATCTATGTCCCACTAGTTCATGACTGCCATCCAAATTTCGCAACCATTCCTGACCGCACCCTGAAAGCAGAAATCCCGTTGCTACAAGAGGATCATCTTAATTAATTGATTCCATTACCCTGGAGTTCACCCCTTTCAAGAATTACCATCAGTGACGATTTAATGTAATTTTAACATAACCGAGTTATTGTTATAACGGGGATTATTGTACCTTTGGCCCCTCCTATTTACATTGCTCATCTGCCAAGCACTGCATTATTGCTCTACCATATGTAATTTATGTGTTTTAATGGGTTTGCATTTTACATTCCTTTTGGGTCTCGCATATTTGCCGCATTCTCTGTAAATAAACCCTTTTTAAATTGTCAAAGAATTCTAATTCCAAATGGCGACCTTCCATTTATTATTCAAATCCAGGAAGTTCTAAGGTGAGTTCCCATAATTTTCATCTTTTGTTTATAAACTTGGGCCCCATTGGTTTAGAGGCAGTCCACCAACGATAAATTGTTCCAATTCTCTCCCCAACCAAGGACCCAGTTTGTAACACTGGCGACTTATTACCAGGATCTAGTCACATTAGCGATAACTAGCCGCGCTATACACTAGACTAGGAAGAACTAGGAATAATCAGGCATTTAAATTTACTGTAATCATTTCATTACTCACAAAGGCATAGAAGCGAGAGTACTTGCATGGTTTTCTAGTATTAAGGATACGTGAGGAATTAAGAAAAGTGATATTAATATTCTGTTAAAGAAACGCAACAAACCTCCTGTTGTTAGGATTTACGCAGAACGCAAGCGACAGTGCATATGTTTTAAGTTAGTGAAACAGAGAGAGAGGCCGGAATTGCCCACCTGCAAATTTTTCAATTGTAGGGACAGAGTATGATGTTGCCACATAGGAATTAGGAGTGTGTGTTAGGGAATTATTGCATGTGTTGGCGAGAACAAGTAGCTAAGAGCTATTTCGGAATAGTTACGGCAGAGAAAGTGTACAATTTCTCGGTCAGTGATAAATTTTGGGAACTAGTAGCTTACAGGAAACCTTGTAACGGTATCTGGCATTTATGAGCTAGCAGACGTTCTTTTCGAGTTGGCGCATGCGCAAGCCAGTTCATTGTCGTAGCAGTGAAGAAAACATTTCCAAACATAGGTATTTAATCACCCTCCCAGTGCACTAAAAAGTAAAGTAAAGACAGTGTTGATGTTTAGCGTTAAACTATTCACCTTTTCATTCAAAACCCGAATTTATTGAAGAAAGTAGATTGTGTTTTGTATCTTCCCTCTAAAATCCTTGCTACCAGTCAGCTGTTTTCCACAAGCGACTCAGTTCCACAACTTTCGTTCACAGAATGAGCCTCCCTCCCTCTGTGCCCTAACGTAAACCGTGAATATCTTTGAAACAATTTGAAACCCTTTGCCTACCATCTCACTTATCATAACGAGAGTGAGACAGTAAAAAGATTACGTAAATACTAAAAGTTCATTGCAAACGAAACCTTAACTTGACGTAATTTCGTAAACATAATTTATTTTCTCTTAAGCATAAAGTAAAGTGACGTTAAAATTCATAACAAGTACGTTCCATTACACAACGCTCACCAAGAGAGAGAGAGAGAGAGAGAGAGAGAGAGAGAGAGAGAGAGAGATAGAGAGATTTTTTTCTCGCTTATCCTTTCATCTTAATACGGGATCAACACAACTTTATTTATGAGTTTGGAAAACAACCCACGAATCATAAAAGCTAAATACAAAGAATTCTCTTCAGCGTAACTCACGTTAAAATTTCAAATTCATTATTCATTAAAATTTTTATCATATACACAGTGCATGAAATTTGTAAGCACTTGTGTTTAGCGAATAATCTCGCATACCTGCTTTTCCTTTTCGTGCTTCAACCCAGATCATTTCTCGTACGCTAAAGAGCGCACGTACATCTATCTAATTACGTGTTATTCAACTGTAGTGCACGAGTTGGGTATATCTTATTCCAGACTTGCTTATACTGCAAGTGCTAAAACCACATATTGAGTGCACTCTTCATATCCTACCTATCCTCATATTAGGAAGCGATCTCTAGTTCTTATAACTAGCCACCCACTCGTGTCACACGCAGTTCCCATTTCTTACAGTGCCACTAATCTGCGGCACTGCTAAGCACCCAATCACTGAAGCACTTAACTTTCTTCTTTCACTTTCCTTTCCTCCCTTACTTTCTGCTGGAGTCTCTCATTTACCTTTTACTCCTTACTTATCTTCTGCTCAGGCAGAGTACCATTCACCTTCAGTGCCAGTTAATGCACTGACATTCTGCATTGCTCCATGGAGCACACCGGCACCACAGTGCCACCCAACCAAAATAATCTCTCATAAGCCTTTGCACCTGTATTGATGAAACAGAGTGCCATAGAACCAGTGTTTCCGCCCATAAGGACTGTAGCTCCTTCAGGAACACCCCATTAACAGTGCCTCCACCCATAAGGACCATAGAACCTTCAGGAGCACTCCCATGTCCTAAGTGTTTCCGCTCATAAGGAATAATAATACCTTCAGGATCACTTCATTTACTAGCGTATCTGCCCATAAGGACTCAGACTTCCTTCAGGAACGCTTCCCCTAGTGTGACCTTTGTGCGGCACACTCACCCACAGTGCCACCTCATTTAAAGGTGCCACTCACTGAAGTGCCAATAATCTAAAGGACACTTCCTCATCATCACAAACCCTTTCCTCCGGGAACACCCAGCGTATCTGCTCAGCATCCCTTCCCCATCAGCAACATGTCAACCAAGGTGCACCAATATTTCAGGGATATAGGGAAGGAGGACGGACTTGTTGGCCAGGTCCTTCAAAAGTTTGTAAGGGAGCAAATTGCTAAAAAGTGATAGTACGAAGAAGCACAGCGACAGCACAAAGCCGAATGGAGGAGAGAAGAAGAAGAAAGAGAAGAGCAAAGAAGACAGCAAGAAGCCGAGCAGAGGAGAGAAGAAGAAGAAAGAGAAGAGCGGCGAAGACAGCATGAAAGCAAAGAGGAAGAAAGGAGAAGACAGCATGAAAGCAAAAAAGAAGAAAGGAGAAGACAGCACGAGCTCGCCCTCAAGGACAGGGAGCTCGGGTTGGAGAGAGCCAAGAAGGAAAGCGCAGAGGCTTTAGCAGCCCAACAAGCCTCTAGCCCCACTCCATCTGCACTAAATACCTCTCTGTCAACAGTCATAACCTTGTGGGCAAATGGACTGAAGACGAGCCAGAACAATGGCTCGAAGAGATCGAATTCCTCTTCGAGACCTATGACGTCAGCCCGGCTGAGAAGGCCTTACTGCTCACCAAGCACCTGGATGGGAAGGCTATGGCCGGCCACCGAGCCTTGGAAAGAGATCAATGAGGGGACATGGCTGCCATCCATGAGGCCATTGCTAAGGCGTATGAAATAATCCCTGAGAGGTGGAGACAACGATTCCGAGGTATGGCTAAGAACATTGGCTGGTCCTGGACAGAATGGGCCTGTCACAAGACCCAAGCTGGGACCCACTGGTTTGAGTCTATGCAGTGCGACACCTTCAAGGATTTGTTCAACCGGACCATACTGGAGGACCTCTTCTAGTGTGCGCCCGGACCTCAGGCTGTGTATCCCTGAGAGGTGGAGACAACGATTCCGAGGTATGGCTAAGAACATTGGCTGGTCCTGGACAGAATGGGCCTGTCACAAGACCCAAGCTGGGACCCACTGGTTTGAGTCTATGCAGTGCGACACCTTCAAGGATTTGTTCAACCGGACCATACTGGAGGACCTCTTCTAGTGTGCGCCCGGACCTCAGGCTGTGTATCTTAGTGATAAGCAGCCTGCCGCTTAGCTGATGTCTGGGAGACGTACAACCCATCCCACAGCAACTTGCAACGCAAAATAGTGCCAATCGGACACCTCTTGGGCTTCAATCGCCCATGGAATGGACCGCCTAACAAACTTCCGTGCCCCATCTGTAAAAAGTGTGGCCATGCTGAAGCAGAGTGCTGCTACAGGGACAATAACCAACAAGGCAACAACCCTCGGCAGCCTACCAATAACCGTCAGTCTTCCTCTCCTCCTAATTCCACACCATCTTCCTAGCACACCGTCACTGCCGGGAGATCAACCTATCCCGGGGGCCCTGCCGAGACTGTGGAGCTTCAGGACACTCTTCCTCTGGGTATCCTGCATGCCCAAAACATGCGGTCGCCCCCAGGCACATCAACATGATAAGTACTACAGCCTCCTTGGCTGAGCTGCCGGAGAGAACTCACCCTGAGTGTGTCTGGACACAGTCCGTCTCAGTGGCTTCTCTGGATGGTTCCAGCACACCAGTGCACGTGCCAACTACTCAAATCCAGGAAGTTCTAAGGTGAGTTCCCATAACTTTCATCTTTTGTTTATAAACTCGGGCCCCCTTGGTTTAGAGGCAGGCCACCAACGATAAATTGTTCCAATTCTCTCCCCAACTGAGGACCCATTTTGTAACAATATATATATATATATATATATATATATATATATATATATATATATATATATATATATATATATATATATATATATATATATATATATATATATATATATATATATGGGAAAACTTTGAAGGACTCAAAGCATCAATAACTTTTCTTTTCATGGACTACCATCATTAATTATTATTATTATTATTATTATTATTATTATTATTATTATTATTATTATTATTATTATTATTATTATTATTATTATTATTTCCTTCTTCCCGTATAACAAATCTTCTTCCTCATGCTTCACTTTATTACTTACTGTAAAAACAAACATATCACTATTATTATTATTATTATTGTTATTATTATTATAATTATTATTATTATTATTATTATTATTATTATTATTATTATTATTATTATTATTATTATTATTATTAGTCATATCATGCAAGTAACTGTACAGTTTTCTTATAACTGTATTGAGTTGAAATTACTGATTATTTTATAATAATAATAATTATTATTATTATTATTATTATTATTATTATTATTATTATTATTATTATTATTATTTCCTTCTTCCTCCTCCTTCTTCCTCGTCCCCCTTCCCCACAGAACCAACCTAATTCCTCCTCCTTTGTCCACGCTAATCCAACCTACTTCCCCCTTCTTCTTCCCCGCAAATCCAACCTTCTTCCTCCTACTACTTCCTTGCAAATCTACCGTAAGCAAATCCATATGACACAAGGCCCCCTACCCTCCCGGTCCCCTGTCTGTCCCTACCCCACCAAAGACGTTCGTGAATGATGTCCAAGTTACGGCACGAATTGGAGATGTTCCGCGTTGCCCAGGAAAGCTCTGAATGACAGTCAACGTAGGGGAAGAGGGGAGGGAGCACAAGAGAGAGAGAGAGAGAGAGAGAGAGAGAGAAACATCTATTTGAACGACCACAAACTATATTCATATACAGTACATGTTCGTTACTCGCCACATTCATTGTTAAATTCCGCTGCGAATCCAACGGTTATGGTCGAATATACTGCATTCAGGCTACCATAATTATGTTTGGCGTCGTTGCGGTGATGCTATTAATTTTTTTACTAAAAGGCATAGAATTTAGAAAGTTTCATTATGTATATCAAAATATTTACAAATGTTAATTTGTCGCTGAAATTCATGCTAAATTCAAGGGCAGAGCGCAAAATGGAAAATTAATTCGTTTCATTTTTTGGTGGCCTGGCAGCGCACTGGATATCAAAGTTGCGGCATGAATTGGAAATGTTCCAATAATACTTTATCTAGCACCACCAAATCCTTATTTTTCATTTCCCGATGTTCCTGCCATTATTACTTAATCAATTAAAAGTCATTTATATACAATAATAACTAATGATTACCCCAATGACGTCGGATGAATAGCATTTTAAAATTTAAAAAAATTTTTCGGATGTACTAAACTGATTATTATAAGGTTTGCAGAAGGACATATCTTCCATAAGTTGGAGGTTTTCCAGTAATGATTTATTTAGCAAAACCGAATTCATAATCACCTTTATAACATTCCCTAACATTATTGATTAACTAGTAATAATCATTTATAACTAATAATAATTATTTACATTATAATTGAGGGCTTATATCGTTAAATAAGGAAGGCAATTTATTTACTCAAGGCTTTGATGTTCCAACTGAATGGGGAGGGAAGGAGGCCAGGTAGCGTACTTAAGAGCGGTAGGTAGGTCTAGTGAATCGTCGACCGTATGGGAAAGGCTCTCGAGCCAAGAATAAGCTTAGCAATTTATTTCAGGCCAAGAAAAAGCTTAGCAATTTGTTGTTCTATCTCATAGGGGAGGAAATCCAATTGTGTTTATCGTACTTTCCAACTTTATTGATTTTGAACAAATAAACCCTTGCAGCTAATATCCATATAAAAAGGACAGTAGGCTGGATAATTGGGGCAAATGTCTGTATTTGTCTGTCTGTCTTTTGGGGGACGGTTTTGAACTTGAGTTATAACCTTTCTGGGGTCAAATAGGAGCCGCGTGTCAAATTTTGTCTGAGTTTGTCAAGCGTTTCAGATTTCTATAGCACACAAGCATACAAACATTCGCTTTTGTATATATATTATCTAAGATAATATTAGAAAAAAATATATAATATCGTTACCGTGATTTTCTTAAAATTCCAAATTGTATTTTTAAGTAAGAGATATTTAATTGATATTGTCTTTAATTTCCTCCTTAACTGTATCGTCCAACTTACTTCAGTAATTGTCTTTTGGTAGCTCTTTTTCAAATATGGGAAATTCTGTTTAATGATAGTGTGGTTGCTTAAGACACCATATTTTCTATGGAATTTACCTTGCATGAAGGGTGTAAGATTACAAGGCCTTCTCATTTTCTTGTCTTTTTACCAGCTCTTTTTTACATATATATCTGAACAGATAACTCTTTGTACTAGTTCAAATCATGTAATAAAATTTAGCAAAATACAAAAAAAGACCTGCCTAATCAAATTAATGGCGAACTGAATGAGAATGAAATCAAGACAGATTGCCTCTTGAGATGAACTTATTTGCTTAGTTTGTGTGGCGTAAAATGAATATTGTAAACATAAAAGCAAAACAAAATTGGGGTACTCACAGCATTTTATGTTGGTTGGGCAATTTTGAACGATAAGAACGATAGTCTGGTGAGAAATATTTTAAATCAGAATTGAAAGGCAGAAGTAGGAAAGGAAGAACAAGTGGTAAAGATATATAAGGTGCAAAAGAGCTACTCGAAAGGAAGGATCTTGATATTCAGGAAGCGCAAGAGTACCGGAAAAGTAAATGTGAATGATTCTGCTTGGACCTTCTTTGTAGGTGTATGAAGAGGCTGTTACTGTGGAGGTTTTCTCCACTGGGGTCAATGTACACAGATACATGCATATATATATATATATATATATATATATATATATATATATATATATATATATATATATATATATATATATATATATATATATATATATATATATATATATATATATACATACAAATATATGAATGTCTTTTACTATAATTTAACAGTTTACTATGAACATAAAATATCCCATAAACATTTCATACACGTTGCAACCATAAATTTTGAATACCAGTACTTCTGTATTCCCGATCCATATTTCACCAGTGATAAAGAATTCAGAAGTATTGGTATTCGAAATATATGACTGCAACGTGTATATGATGTTTTCATTAGACTTTTTGTCACCATATATATATATATATATATATATATATATATATATATATATATATATATATATATATATATATATATATATATATATATATATATATATATATATATATATATATATATATATATATATATATATATATATATATATATATATATATATATATATATATATATATATATATATATATATATATATTATATATATATATATATATATATATATATATATATATATATATATATATATATATATATATATATATATATATATATATATATATATATATATATATATATATATATATATATATATATATATATATATATATATATATATATATATATATATATATATATATATATATATATATATATATATATATATATATATATATATATATATATATATATATATATATATATATAATTATATATGTGTGTGTGTGTGTGTGTGTGCATAAAGTAAAGTAATTCAATTCGTACCCTTAACGAAGTGAATTGTTAATATATCATCCTAAAGATCAGCAATTGCTAAAACATTCAAGTATGATAGTAAGAATGTGTCTAACCACATTTAGTAAAATGGGACTAAATTCAGAGACCTACTATATATATGCATAAGTTGCCCTAAACATTTCGTGTGTCCTTGGTGAACCTCTCAGAGCTGGTTCGAATCCTTACAGGCAAGGTGATAATTTATTGCTTCGTTTTCAAATCGGAGCTAATCAATGTGGTTACGCAAAAAAGGGACGAGGAACTCAAGAATTTAAAAGGTCATTGTTGCTGTTGAACATTCATACATACACCCGCACCTACACATATTTTACAGTAATTGACCATCACCATAAGGATGAAACTCTCCTTCCAAAATATACCGATTAAATTTAGGTACTGCGAAAAGAACTGAGGGGGCGCAATCATTTCTAAGTTTCTTGGAGTATGGGCCAATACCCGGAGAAAAAACACCCGAGAGTGGGCCACAATTTTCATATTAAAAAGGCACGACCCTCTGGAGAAAACACAGGAAATCGAAGTCTTTCTTATATTATTTCTTTAAGTTAAATCGAAACTCCCAATAATCAAATCTCCTCAAGAAGAGCTTATCAGTAAATCAAATATAAACAGCCGAGATTACTTAGTCCTAAGCCATCTTTTCAATACACACTCCAAAGATGCTACCAATTGTTGTCGTGAAAATTGAAGAATTACCATGCGATAAGCGGACAAATAAGCTACATATGTCCTACCTGCTGCCTCGCACAAACTGACACGGGAAAATAAATTAAATGACAAATCTACTGTAAGTTTAGAAGAATCACGAGGAATCCAGTGATGAAACTAAACAGAGTTATTGAAGAATAAAAAATGCCGGGAAAGTATCTGACTCTCAGAAGTTAAAAGAAGCTATGGGACTAGTAATATACGGGATATTAAAAGATAAAACTGGGAATCCAGTCCATTCCATCATATCAAGGAGATCCATATTCACTGACAGGATGGCAAACAACTTAAATCTACTGGAAATACAATTCAGATGTGTATTCCCTAAAATGATCTGCTACTTGTTAAACTGCATTTGATGCTTTTCCCAGAGGGCACTTGCATCTCTTATAACAGGGACCATGGAGAGATGTACAATGAGTGACCTTTTCACTTACTTTGAGGGCACTCTTCATTCATTTTCAGAGGTCATATTAGAAAAAATGTGTGTTTTTTATCATCCCCCAGCATCATACTACATAAATGTTAACGACGCGTTTGTCATAGTACAGGCAGAAGAAGAGTAAACTCAGCTGAGACAAAGCTTTAGTATGAAGGTGAAAGTTGTAGAAGGTGGTTGTAGATAGTCTTCGATGCCTATATGCAAAGGCTTCTATCCCCTTGCACAGCCTGGCAGAAAATACACCAAGAACTTTATAGGCTTTCATAGGGAAAAGGGTTGAATAACTTCATCAGACCAAGAATATAAGAAGAAAAGCCACTGGTAAATGGAAAAAAATAGTGACCACTATCTTAAGAAAAAACTTCCAGAGAAAATAAGTTTATATATAATGCACTTATACATAACAAAAATCACCTAGAGGAGCATGCTAACGAAATCTCGGTAGACAGCACCTGGTAAACTGGTTAAATACACCACCCAAATTTATTTGTATACTATAAACAACAGTAAAATAAGGATTGTGATTAAATAAAAAATCAAATTCCCCACCCATCCGAAAAGAGTTTAAGATACATCTTCTGGCTTACCACTTTAATTACCCTAACAGAAGTATTTGACATTACGCCTGTATGGGATGGACCCCCACTAAACTTGGTAAGAAGCTCTCCTGATCCTTTGAAGCGGGAGGATTTTTATAAAACTTTATGTAACACAATAACAAACGGCCCAAACAGAAAAGAGCTTACATGCCACACCAGAATCCTTCATAATGAATAAGAAGAGTGCTGTCTTACGTTCATGGAAACCCTCTCATCGACGAGTACAAACCCTACTTCAGTACCACCATCTAGCCTCACTAGTTTTTAAGATCCGAGGGCGAACAGAAAAAGCGCGGGCGGATAGACAAATAGCCATCGCAATATTTTTCTTTTACAGAAAACTAAAAATTATGAAATCTTACCTTCAAATGTGTAACTCTTCCATAACTAGATTCATGATAAAAAACTAATAATAAAAAAAAACGGTTGTAAAGTGGTAATATTATAAAATAATTTTCTTTAGAGAAATCTTTTACATTTATTATTATTATTATTATTATTATTATTATTATTATTATTATTATTATTATTATTATTATTATTATTATTAAACGCATATTTTGCTATTTAGTTTTTTTTTATTTATGAATTTAGAAATATAACAAAATTAATGATTCTCGTTGAGTGGTTGATCAATATTCCTGTACTCCTCCTAGTAATTGGAAATCATGCGTGCTTTTGGTACTGAATCGCCATGAGATTGACAAAAGCTAATTGGGTAAAAATTCTTGGAATAAAAGGTTTCTTAATCGATACACAAATAATTAACTCTGCTATAAACAGTTAGTTCTCACGCGATCTAAATATTCTGCAATATCACTTCTCTAGCTTTCTTTATATCTGTCTACCTGTGCATCGACCGATCTCTCCTAGAAATATATTTCAGGAAGTCATATTCAGTTTTCAGTAATTTCTATTGTTATCACATATAATTTGTTCTTTTCACCTTCCAGTTTTTGTTCATATATATATATATATATATATATATATATATATATATATATATATATATATATATATATATATATATATATATATATATATATATGAATAAAGTTACAGCCACGAAGGAAAATTGAAACACTGGAGATGCTAAGTACTTTCGTCTTATTACCATGTCTTTGTAATATGACGAAAGTACTTAGCATCTCCAGTGTTTCAATTTTCCTTCGTGGCTGTAACTTTAGTCGTATAATCATCACGTTATTAATTTTCCGTGATTTAAAATTATATATATATATATATATATATATATATATATATATATATATATATATATATATATATATATATATATATAGAGTTATATATTTTAATGAATATATGGCCTTATGCCCAGTAAGAAACTGAAAAGATTCTCATTTTAAACGATTAAACCATTTTGAGTAGTCTCAGGGAACTTTCAGTGTGTGAGGGTACATATCTATCTTATCCTTCGTTGACCTGTCCCAGGGGAGAACACATGTTTCTGCCTTCCCATATTCTTGTTTTCCTGTTCCCTTCTGTCGGCTACTTCTTTTGTTACCAAGTTGTACAAGGCGAGGCATAGCCCTAAGGCATACTGTGAGTCAGAAGGACAGTGTTGTTTTGAAGACAAGACGTCAGTAAGAAAAGAGCTCATCCAAGACTCTTCCCAGGGCTTATCCAAATGGTGACCCTCTCTCTCCATTGATGTCCTGAAGTTAAGCAACCATTGATTCTGTCTTCCCACATCTGATGCAGGAAGAAAGATCCACTCATGTTGCTAAGCATAGCCACATTGCATAAAGGTAGGTCTGGAAATTGAAAGAGTTCACCCTTAATTTTATTCTTTGTCTCGAAATTTTCATCTTATTCATTTAATAACCCTTCTGTGTTTCTTCAAGTGCAGTGGAATTATGTCAAGTGTCCCTTTGAACTCAGTGAATTAATAAATAATTATCTCTTTGACAATTACATATATAAGTGAATTAATAACCTCCTCGAATCTTGCTCTTGTTATATAAGTCCATATGTTAGGCATTTTTAGGGAATTTCACTCATCTGTCATCTCTCCGCAATAGTGATTATTGCAAGTTTCCTATCTGATGCAAGTTCCAGGAATCAGCACAGAGAATCTGTTGCTCTATGAGATTAATTCATTCATCTGGAACTAATTCCCAGTATTCAAAAACCTCCTACTCATCTGGGGACAAGGTTTCCCCTCTGTAGAGTAATTCCTAAACTCATTGATATTCTTAATGATCGAGAGATTCCCTGTATGCTTTGACTGGTGAATTTCATCTGTAGATCGTAAATAAACTAAAATTTTACGATTAGTTGAATCTGGAGAAAATTATTATAACTATAATTTCTAACAACAATTGTGCATTGACCAACTCTTAAAATGGGTAACGAAAGTATAAATAATAGACCTGAAAGTATTCATAAAGAATCATGAATAAATAGATTTTTAGGAACGTGCGATCATTACAAAAAAAGTACTAGCTATTCATACAGTTAATATTTGCTTTCTCCTGAATGTCTAAACTTATTTCGGTTGCTGCCAAAGAAACTTAAAATCAATCCAAGAATTTTGTTGTAGAATTTTTATTTTCTTCCCAAAACAATAATCATTACATTGAGGAGAATTTGTTTTTTTCCTTCTTCTTCCTATTTGCAGAGAGAGAGAGAGAGAGAGAGAGAGAGAGAGAGAGAGAGAGAGAGAGAGAGAGAGAGAGAGAGAGAGAGAGAGAGAGGTTTGATGAACTAGAAATAACTGAAGCTACAATTAAGTAAATTTCCTCTCAATATCCATCTTCTTGATGAATGAGAGAATATTAGAGTTCAGTTCTAATTTAAGTTTAACGCCTTATTACAGTATACCTTGCCCCCTTATCGAGAGTAGAGATCCATTTACGATTAGTATTTTCAAAGTAATGAAGAATTAATGAGATGTAACCCGCCCGCCCCAGCCCCCCCCCCCCAAAAAAAAAGAGATCCGGCAATAGGGAGCTATTATGACTATTCGGCTATTTCCGATTAAAATGCCATTATTATTTCTGTTATTTTTTCTCTATTTGATAATAAAACCTCAAATATTGTTAAGCTTCAGATAACCAAATGGTAAATTTGAAAGTCGAAGTTTAAGGAGCTTTTTTCTCTGTTTATTTTTTTAACTTAGACAGAGGCCTGTGGTCCTTTGAATTCGACACAGTATCAATGGTTATTTCTTTGGGAGGGAGGGGGGAGGGGACACTTGTCTCGATGATCTTTGCCAGATTAACATTTCATCTCTCTGTGATTTAGATATAGCTTGGAAGGCAGCTATCTCGATCAACAGCTGAATAAATATTCGCTTTTGTATCTGTGTTTTAAGGCACTCGATCGTTTTAATTACTATTTTTTTTTTTTTCAGCGAACTGTTTTATTTTTTTCCTATTTGACGATTTTTGATTGGAAGATATTAATAGTTCTGGCAAGTACTGTTCATATATTTTTTTTTTTTTTACTTTTAACAATTTTTCTAGGCTACATACCAATTTAAAGTACAACCTTTCAGTAAGTTTAATGGTCAAAATGATTATATTGAAATCTGACAAAGAGACACTTGGTGCCTTATAATAATTTCGGACACTGATATTTTTTACATTGACCTACAGTTGTAGGACTAATCAAGAACGTAGAGGTCGTCCTTGACTCATGATCTTCCATCATGGGAAGCTGTTTGGTCCATTGGTAGATTTCATTGCGGAAATTTATCCTTCAGCATGTTCCTGTGTTTGTTATAACCTTTTATTCTCCAAGTCACTTGTTGAAGGTGCTAGTTGCTGGTTGTTCATATTCGACAGGTGTATAGGGGTGAAGGTGAAGTTTCATGTTTAAAAAAAGACCCTCCTTTAGTGTAGTTATGTTGAATAAAATCACCAGCTCAAACTGTGTTCATTTCACTCACTGGTATATTAATCTCTTTGATATGTTTATTACTTATTTGAGTTCATTCATATTGTATTTTTTTTCAGAATTCATAGCTGTGGGATATCTCAATTCTTATTCTTTTTTATATATTTAAATGAATCGTTCAAGTATATGGTGCTTTTACCCATGTGCGGGGAACAAAAGAGGGTACGAAAAGTTTACCCAGTTATCAAATACTTGTTTCTGGTTGGTCAGCCCCTCTCCCATTTAAACCTCCCTTGAACCAGTGGAAGTGGAGATCGTAGCCATGCCTGGGCATTAGTGTGGGTGGATCTAATTCCACAGTCATCTTCAGCACACTGGAATACACTTTTGAATTTAATGGGTCAGGAAATCCTCTACAGCCAGATTCTGACCTTAAAGGTGCTGTGCCCAGGAGTTTCTCTACATTCTGTAATGTCTAAAAAGACTTGTTTTGACATTATTATGCTTCTATGGATGTAATAAGTCTCATCACAGACGTGCCATTGGACGATATGGCTGATTACATCCCGGTTAGTTTTTATAAACAATAATGATCTAAATCTGACATCTTCGAAGAAATTTTATAAACATTATTAGGGGTTTGCACAAAGAATCTTCATCAGTCATAAAGGGTATCTCTGCAAGCACCATGATAGAGCAATGCTGGGCTCCCAGTTACCCTTGTTCTTTGCCAGCTTCTAAGTTGGCATTGTGGCAGAAAGGTTTTTTAGCAAGATTCCAACTGATCAACCTTTGGCACAATGATGATGCCCTTGTCCAGGTGGAAACTGAAGATATTCTTGAAAAGACATGACAACGCATGTCGTGTATTAGCAGTGGCTTTACAAAAACTTACAGAGAGTTAGCAGCTGATTTAGGTACCTTGAAATGAAATAAGACACTGGATCTATAAGCAGAACAATTACTCCTAAATAAAGTCATCATCAAGAATATTTTTTGCCAGGTTGCCCTTGTTATTCATTATAAAAATCACTGAACAGTTAAGCCTCTCAAATGAATGCCAGAACCTATTTTACTAATAATTTATAGAGGCAAAATGCCATGTACCATCTCAAATAACAAGAGGACAGAGACTCACTAATATGAAGGTATGAAAACCACCAGTTCTCCACATACTTGCTTCACCATCTGTAGATACAGATAATATACAGTCATATGTGGATGCAACACCAAGAATGGCTAGGCAACCCTTATTTTAATAAAGGAGGTAGAAATCCTATTTGCTGCCCACTAGCTGTCCTTGATTATAAATGACAGGGGCTTAATAAATTCATAATTTTTGACCTTTAATGAACACAGAAGAGGAAGTTCTCTCCATTAAAACATTAATATAAATATGTTGTCCTTTTCTTAAAGACGCCAAGGTACCAACCCTGTGGCTGAGCACCAACACGCTATGCACTGATGTTAATATAACGTAGATGCCAACACCCACTGCAAAGTGCCATCTCTCCACATTGCCAACCAGAAGAGGTTCACTAAATAAGGCCAATATTTAGAATTTAATTATTTAAAAAACGATCAATTGCACCACCCTGATGTTGACACATTTCAGTTCAAATGTCAACATGCCATCCTCTTTCATGCTGAAGAGTGTTGGAAACGATATATATACGAAACGTTTATAAAACTAAAACCACTAAAGTAAGTCATATGACTTGCCTGAAGCAAAAAAGATCGCCTCAGACAAACAAAATTTAATACTGAAAGGAATTAAGTTGCAGATTTTTTCAACTTAACCACACAAAACAGACGTCAGAGAAAGAAAAATGAAGAAATACCATCGAAAATACCACCAGGAGAATCTACGGATTAACATCCCATGTTTCGGTAACCTGCTGTAATATTTTAAAATAAAGAACTTCTGCTGTAAGAAATACGCTGATTCATCCATCGAAATATGAACATTGGACAATTACTGACTAATATTGATGTGCAGGAAAAGCGAATTATTAGAAGAATTGAGAAAACTCAGTATAAATCAATTCGTAAAATGCAGCCATTTTGTTCAACAAATTATTATTATTATTATTATTATTATTATTATTATTATTATTATTATTATTATTAATATTATTATTATTATTGTTATTATTATTATTATTATTATTATTATTATTATTATTATTATTATTATTATTATTATTATTATTATTATTAATGAAAGGTAGACATTTATTTAACAAGTCTTGATAAATTTGATTGCTACAGCAGCACCATTTGACTTAGGAAAGAATCTTCTCTATTTGTTGAATAATGTTTACACTAGCAAGACCGGGCTAAGCCAATATCCAAAGGCATTTATGTCGTATATTTTTTAATACAAGACCCACATATTTTTTTTTTTTTTTTGCACACACATGCACATACTTTTACTTACGTTGACAGGGAAAGATACAGTGAATGAAATGAATATGAAAGGTACTAAAGAGCAGTGTGTAAGTAACTGCTGATTGCTC
>JANJGK010000018.1:4000306-4028049 GCA_039081455.1 Macrobrachium rosenbergii
TAGTCGCAATAAAGAAAGTTTACCAAACTACAGGTCTACCTATTCCTTATTCGACTCTGCTTTCCACTGAATTCTTCGGAAGCATCTATATATATATATATATATATATATATATATATATATATATATATATATATATATATATATATATATATATATATATATATATATATATATATATATATATATATATATATATATATATATATATATATATATATATATATATTTACAGTCACTCAAAAATGTTTTGCAACATGTTCCAGAAGTTTTCGTTCACTCTAACAGTAATTTGTCCTTTTGATATGTACAAGGAAATGTGAGCGAAAAATTCATATTACGAAAAATGACAAAACATTTTGAAAAATTTCAATTCAGATGATTGGGCAAAAGAGTCAAAGAAGAAACTATATTTCGAATCCAGGTAAAAGCTTATTGACTAATAACATAATATTGAATAATCATGAATGTAATTATATATAAATAAAGAAAGAAAGAATTCAACCATTATTGTTGTCAAAAACAAAAAGAAAAAACCTCATAACGTTGTATGTTATCGTGTGACTCCACATTCGGGCAGGAAAGTTAAACTAAACTGTCTCGTCACTTGCATCGATAAGATGGGCAACAGACTCAGCAGCATCACAATCATTAGCTTGCATAAGACTAATGTCTCTATTGTATATATTGCTCGGCAGATTAGCGTAAATAAAACAACCACGTATAGAGGGATACAACAAAAGAGAGAGCGAGGAAATTCATTGTAAAAACTGGAGGACGACCCCATTGTTGCACAACTGTTAAGGATCATCATTGGATGATCACTGAAGGAGCTCCGCCTAACCCCCCTGACAAAGAGAGAACATTACGCTTTCCCTTCAAGTTGCTGCTCAAACCATCCGTAACAGGCTACATGAGACCAAGATATTATTTTATCATACTCCTGCCAAGAAACACTTCACATCAGTGAAACACAAAGAATAGAGGCTAGGTTTGCGTTGTAATATAATCCAGTGGCCGATGAATTCTGTAAGAGTCATCTTTTGCGATGAGGAGGAGACATTCTCCACTGATGAGCATGGTAGTCTCCTTCACAGCTGGCATTTAGCATTAACTAAATTAATGTTGAACTTGTTGCTAATTTTAATTCTTTAGAAACTTAGATAATAAGAAATACAAAAAAAGGCGTTATATATTCAGTTAACTTCATAAGAGGCCTCAAAATGATAGGCCTAAGTAGCAATGAAAGAAACGAGAAATTACACATGATAACGGCATTATACATACATGCATACATACACACACACACACACACACACATATATATATATATATATATATATATATATATATATATATATATATATATATATATATATATATATATATATATATATATATATATATATATATATATAGATAGATAGATAGATAGATATAGATATAGATATAAGTGTGTGTGCGATCATATTCTATGCATTACAAAAATAGACGTGAAATCTCTTAGTGTAGTTCAGTATATTTTATATTAAGTTTCACTAGTTCACAATATACATAGGATTAGTCATTCAAAAATTTGATTAATAATAATGTGCAAGCAAATCTTTACAAAAGTCGTATTTGTTGATGTTAATAAGACTAATAGTTCAACTTATAACAGTTGTAGGCCTATGTCTACAAAGTTCGCACATATGAAGGAGATAAAACAACGATAATGATGGCAGTTGGATATGAAAATATTAAAACATAAGAACAGCGATGACCTCTGAAGTATTATAGTAACATCCTTTAATTAAGTAAAGCATAACATCAGTAAGCAGTACCAGAAAAAGCCCTGTTTAAGGGAAACTGCAGGTAATTTCTTGGACCCACCAACTGGTGTTCAGTTGTTTCATGCGCTTACAACTGAGTTGCCAAATAGCGCCAGATGTTGATTGTACATATATATATATATATATATATATATATATATATATATATATATATATATATATATATATATATATATATTATAAGCATTAAGCTACAAATGTCCTATAATATCCAATACACACTACCTCGGAAATAATATATTTTTATATATGTTTTCCGAAGGGAAATTTTTTAGTTGATAATAAGTTCGTCGTCTAGTGGGCTCGAACCACTGAAGACAAGAACTCAGGACTAAAGTGATGGGCCCAATACCACACGGCCATCAAGGGAGGTAGGGCGAATGGACATTAAAGGACATCTGCAGCTTAGTGCTTGTGTATGAATCACGGTGATGAGAGAGAGAGAGAGAGAGAGAGAGAGAGAGAGAGAGAGAGAGAGAGAGAGAGAGAGAGAGAGAGAGGGAGGAACTGTATTTTGTTAGACCATCCAAGGAAATTAAATTATCCCTAATGCTAGAATTAGCTATGCCAGGAATGGCACTCAGACTTCCCTTGAGAAGAGTAATGATTCCCTTGGATAACAGAATAAGCATGCAATTAAGTCCTGAGACGAAATGAGATTAGTCCGACACTTGAACACCTCCAGGAATTCCTAGACACTGAAGGTATATCTTAGAAATATAAAGTGAGATGGTATTCCTTCGAAGATGCTTATAATTATGTCGTCATTTATGACACACGAGGCTCTACTTGAAAAACTGCAAAATACACATTTACATGTAAATACATTCTCATATGCAAATAGCAACTTCTTCTCTGATTTTGAGGGCATCGTAGATTTATGTAAAATCGCCCTTTTCTTCATCGGGGTTAAAAATTAAAATAAAACCTAATTAAACGGGGAAAAAGTTCAAGGAAGGTCTATATATGGAGATGCAGAGTGAATGTTAATTCCAGATGCTGCAAGATTGCTGAAGCTTTTGAGCTGAAAGCTTGAAAAATTCAGACGTATATACACGAGAGTGGGAAAGTAGTTATTAAGGTGGAAAGAATGGTAGAAGTGGTTTTAAAAGTTTTAGTCATCTGAAAAGCAAGGAAGATAGTTTGTTTGTAAGAAAGAAAAATCTTTTCTAATAAAGGAAGGGAAAATGACTCTCAACAGACCTTAAGTACAATTCCTGGCTTTTGTGCGGCATTTGCTGAAATTTTCAATGGATGGTTCTCAAGAGTAAGATGTGAATCAAAAGTTACACCAAGTATAGTCAAAACTTCTCACACATTTAGCAGAGTCCCATTCACCTGAAGGGTAGGATGGGGTGGAAAATGGTACGAGACCTTATGATCACCGACTGCATCATTCACTAACCCGTTCCATGTCACGACTGAGACCAAGCGCAGCTTCATTTCTCGTAAGTGGGGATTCCAGAATTCCAACCATTCACAAGCATGAGAGATTCGGAGAAAGGGTCAGCAAAACATGATATAACAATTGATTATAACTTCAGCCCTTCATTACATTTTATCTATAATTTCAATAAAAGTCGACATCATAACCACATTTGAACAGTAAATATAGATAGGAGAAACAAAAAAACGTACGTTCAAGTGAATAAACATAACCAAGAATGGTAGTATGAAGTTCAGGCTGGCTAATCCGAATCTTTAATAGTGCAATCAGACTGAAAAAACAAAAGTTAATGAACCAGTCCCGGAACTTATTCGTATATCGCAAATAGTGAAAACAACAATAGTCCATGCTATTAGCTAAAACTGATTAACAAACGAATTCTACTATTCAACAGTAATCTTACATACATCATGTGCACATAAAAGTAACCATTGCAACAAGGAATTTGTTAAAAACTATTTGAGGTTCTACACGATAACAAACATTTTGTTTGGCGAAATAGTAACAAAGGTAGCACAGATAACTTTATAAATACTGAAGATTCAGTGGGCAGGGGAACTGTTGACAAACTAGAAAGTAGAACTAAATCCTACTCAACAAGCTGCCATTTTAGCATAAGAACTTTATCATTACTCGTTCTTAACAAAAAAAAATGAAGACTGCTAACATTTTGTGGTTTGAAGAACTCTCCTTTAAAATAGGTCTGTATCATAAATATCACAGGAATATAATCATAAGCCACAAGTAACTAACTCCCAATGTTCACCATAATCATGGAAAACAAACATTTGGCCTCTAAACTAAATGTGGATTTGTAGAAAGAAATGAAGTGTTGGCCTTGAAATTGGCAAGTGACCTTGAAACAGTATTGGAAGAAAAGCCAATTTACTTTGAGGAGCGTAATTGCTTCTACTAAGTACTTCCTACTTTTCCGAGAATCGTCAGATAATAGAAGAAATGTTTGTTGAAAAAACATTTTTAATCACATATGTGAATAATTCAAAACTTTTTTCAAAATTTATATATGTTATATAAAATAAATGTAAATCAGGGAGAAATAAATTGCTGACCTTACAAAAATTTTTTTTGAGAAAATAGTCAAGATGATACCTAAAACATCAACAGAAGGACTCTGACTCTCTAACATACAGATATAACCCTGAAACTTTCACTTCCAAATCTACCTTCGAATGAAAATATCTTATAGTCAATAATATCTAAGGAAAACGAATTTAATCAGCGAAATTTTATAAAAGTAAAAAAAAAGTAAAAGTAACAATGAACAGTTATATGAAATAGTCGCATGGTCTTAATAGCACATTGCTTGCCTCCTTTTTTTTTTATATTTACACAATTTTAATATTTCACAACTCTTACAAAATACTGATCGTAAATGGCGTTAACACTCTCGATGAAGGGGAAAAGGAATGACATGGTATTAATTCTAAATTAAGATTGAAGTCTAATCATCTTTCACTTATTAAGAAGTTCACAGATATTAAGAGCAAATTTGCTAAATTGTAGATGCCATGATTTCTACTCGATCTAACCTTAATGAGAAAACAAAGTCCTTTTCTCAATTCCACTTTCTCGGAGGAAAAAGAGTGAAAGACTTTTCTGATGATCATTACTTAGGGGAACAAAATTTTATTCTGAAACGTGAAATATGCGAGCATAATTCAAATTAGTTTTCATAACAATCGAAATAAGATTAATATGTCGGTAATTCATACTTTTTAGAATCAGATGCAAATGGGGCATGTTTAGCCGAATTTATCTTAAAATACAATTCTGAACAAACTGAATTATCGTATTCACACACACAGACACACACGCTTATTTCAAAAAATGAATTTAGTCTGATTTAGAGTAGAGTCAATTATATTTGCTTCAACCCTAATTTAACGGTAATATTTGTTTGTGTTTATGAATCATGATACTGTTAAAACAGATACGTGCATCATTCTTTTCTCTGAGTAAAAAAAAAGATGGTTTTCATTAGGTAATGTTAAAATAAAAATAAATAAATAAATAAAATTGACACTCGTAAGAAGAACGGGCTTAGAAATCAAAATGAGAATATATTGATATTAGTTCTTTTTATAGTAGACACTTATAAATTCCCAGAATATATAAGACAATGTGCATCCATTTTACTAGTATTTTGCCCAAACAGTTTGCGGTAAATGAACTACACAGCCAGCTGTCAAGATTCTCTAGGAAATATAAATCTTATATATATATATATATATATATATATATATATATATATATATATATATATATATATATATATATATATATATATATATATATATATATATATATATATATATATATATATATATATATATATATATAAATATATATATATATATATATATATATATATATATATATATATATATATATATATATACATATATATATATATATATATACATACATATATATATATATATATATATATATATATATATATATATATATATATATATATATATATATATATATATATATATATATATATATATATATATATATATATATATATATATACATATATATATACATATATATATACATATATATATATATATATATATATATATATATATATATATATATATATATATATATATATATATATATATATATATATATATATATATATATATACATATATATATATATACATATATATATATATATATATATATATATATATATATATATATATATATATATATATATATATATATATATACATATATATATATATATATATATATATATATATATATATATATATATATATATATATATATATATATATATATATATATATATATATATATACATATATATATACATATATATATATATATATATATATATATATATATATATATATATATATATATATATATATATATATATATATATATATGTATATATATATATATATATATATATATATATATATATATATATATATATATATATATATATATATATATATATGTATGTACATATATACATCATTACATATATGCATATATATGTATATATATATATATATATATATATATATATATATATATATATATATATATATATATATATATATATATATATATATATATATATATATATATATATATATATATATATATATATATATATAAATATATATATATATATATATATATATATATATATATATATATATATATATATATATATATATATAAATATATATATATATATATATATATATATATATATATATATATATATATATATATATATATATATACATATGTATGTAAGGATCTTTTCTTCTTTGTTGTATGTTTTAAGTCTCTCACTTCTTACCTTGATTTCTTCTATGTGTGTCCTCGGTGCCTCGCTACTGCAACTGGTATATTTCTTTAAGATGAATTATTTTAAGTACTGATATCTCTCAGGAAGGCATATAGAGACGAGATTGGTCATTTATTCACTTTAATAAGTACTTAGTATTATAAAGATCAGTATAAAATTAACAGGTTGCAGTGGTATAAACAAAATCACTCTGGAGTAATTAACTTGACTCGGTCTATATGGGGAACACGAAAGCGAGGGGAGACGTACTCTCCCTTAAAGGACACAGTTCTAATCTGTCTCACTCCTGTCGATCCTCTGACTGTTGAACCCCTGGAATTCTTGTTATCTGCAATCTCCACCTCCTTTTGGTCCTATTGGAAGGAATTATCTGCAAGGCCTCCCCTTTCAGCATTTGATTGGGAAGGACGGTAGTGGGTGTGATTCAATTCTCTCCTTAGTGGGCTTGATTGGATATGGTCTTAGGAGGGGGTGAGAAAGACCCCTCCCTAGCATGTTTGATTGGAGGGTGTTGAAGTACAACACTTTTGTTTGATTGGAGGGTGTTGAAGTACAACACTTTGTCCAGCCCCAATTTCCTGGAATTTCTGTGATAACGCTTCCTGATGAAGGCAGGGTTATAGAGCTGGCTGCCGTAAGCTTTTTGGCTGTGCTGACTCATGATTTGGTTAACTTAATCGCGAGGCCACAACTTCCCACTTTTATGATCGTTTATATGGCTTTAACGCGATATACTTGCTCACTGTTTTTGACTTCATGCAAAGTCCTGCCTCGATCAGCGTATTTGAATCCACGATAATAACAACAGCTTTTAAGCATTATCACTGTTCTTTCTGCCTCCCTCTTTATTCCTGTCTCTCTCTCTCTCTCTCTCTCTCTCTCTCTCTCTCTCTCTCTCTCTCTCTCTCTCTTTTTCTCTTTTCTATCTAGTTTCCCAATCTTCTCTACACACACACACACACACACACACACACACACACACACACACACACACACACATATATATATATATATATATATATATATATATATATATATATATATATATATATATATATATATATATATATATATATATATATATATATATAGCCTGAGATATGTTAACCGGCTGCGGCACAAATTGTAAGTGTGAAATGCTATTGTTTCTTTTCCTGATATCCAGCAGAGGTAAAAAGCTTGGTCGTTACTGGCTTCATGAGACCCTAATCTAACAAGAATGGGGCATTCCTTCCTGAGGCAGTCATGTATAGGTGTCACCAGCTATTATCACTGCAGTAGAGGTCCTCAGTTAAAAACAGACTTAACGTACTTAGTTGTTGTTAACATTATGAGAAACAGGGCTTCTGCCATTTTGGAAACATTTCCTCCACTCAAGTAATTCTAACCCTCCACAAGAAACTCCTTATTCAATAAATATGGTGTAGTGGAATATTAAACAAGTGACATTTCCTATTGTTACCCCCCTTCAAGAGAAAACCATGTATAGCCCCTAGGGATTTCTGTTTGTGTTAACAGATTTACCTGATGATATCTTATTCCTATGTAAAGGCAAAGGTGAGTTGAGTATACAAGAATTATAGGGAATACCAATAGTTAGTATGCTAAGGTATTAGCAGATATAAAGGCAAACTACTTTTGGTTTAAACAAGGAGGAAGCTGTGTGAATCAGTTGCTCATTATGGAAAAGCTGTGTGAAAAGTTTGACAGTAAATAGGGAAAGCTGCACGTAATATAAAATAAACCCAAGAAAGTTTATGAAATAATTAATAAGGAGACAACAATGTGGATGTTGAGGCTGCATTATTGAGAACAATAAAAGGTTTTATTTCTTAGAAATGAAGTCCGTGTTAGAATATGAAGATGGGAAGGTTAATGGTTTAGTATGTATCATCTTCATGCCTTTTAAATGTCTATGTGGATCGAGTAATGAGTGTAGGTAAATGAATATCAATACAATTAAAAAACTATAGGTGAATTTTTGGGGGGTTAGAAAAATGGGTCAGGAATGGCGTGTGGTTATAAATGATGCATTACTGTCTGAATATGGTAAAAAAAAAAAAAAAAAAAAAGACTGTGTGAACCAGTAAGATTTTGAAAGTGTATTGAGGAGGCGGCAGTTGAAAGGACGTCTGAACAGGAAGGTTATGAAGGTTAATAAATATTAGGATGAATGTGCAAGGGTGGGTGCTGTTGGAAGAAATGAGAAGGCAAAGTACTATAGACATGTGTGATGAAATATAACAGATTATGATAACAACAGAGAAATGATGATTCAGGGTGTAAGTGAATCAGGAAGATAGCAAGGTGTGTACAGAGTATTAAGAAATTTTGAATCGTCTTATGAAACCAAAGTAGGACTATATGAAGTGATGGTTAGGACAGCACTCCTTTAGGGAAATGAACTATGGTTCCTGAATGCAAATAAGGAAACAAGGTTGAAACTCTTGTCATGAAATATTGCTGTGTTTTATATAGAAAAAAAATAAATAAATAAAAAGTGAGAAATGCATGGATAAGTAGGCGAAAGGATAAAATGGTTATCATAGACGAAAGGGTGCATCATATTATTTTGAGATTGTTTGGTGAAGGGGAAAAAATGGAAAATGTAGAAAGGCGGGGGCGTCAGCTCTTTGTAAGTGCTAGAGGGAAGGAGAAGAGCAAGGCCTACAAAATTCTGGACAGATGGGAGGATACAGCTTTTAGAAAGGAAGGGACTTGATCCTGGAAGTACATATAGTGCATACAAGACAGAGGTGATTGGTGCAGTGTGTGTGTTGATGAGTCAATGCAATTCTGATGAGCCTTTTATGTAGGTGTGTGAAGCGCTTATTTTATTAGAAGCCTTCTACAAAGAAAAACATCCATGATTCGGTAGTTGAAATATGAAATTATCATTGTCCTGTACTTTCCTAGATTCACCTGCTCTTAGAGAAAGTGCAAAATGTTGTGTATGTGGTCTTTATTAAGTGGTTTTGGCTATTTTACATAATCAGATTTCCCTTTAAAATTACCCACCTTTTGAGATGTCTTGGATTGCAAGAAGACTTTCCTCAGTCCTCTTTCATTTCTAATGGTATACTGATTTCATTTGCATAAGAGACATCAACAGTGCCCTTTAAAACACGAAATAAAAGACCAGTGAAATTTTTTTGTAAAAAAGAGGACTCCGGTTTGAAATTATTTCATATATCAATAATCAAATTAATCTTGACTGAGTCAGCGGAATGATAAGAATGATTACATGGCTGACCTATTTTATAAAATGCTGTAAGGTATTCTAATGGTCGGAAAACCATTGTCTCCGTTTACAGCCATTTTAAATCCTCAGATAAATTCCGACTAATTTCGTTTAAACTATCTGACACACATGTCACTTTATAGCTTTCCGATTTTTACTACGAAACATGACAGATCAGTTCTGATATTCCTTACGGATCGTCGCAGATACGAACGTTGCTGACAGCAGAAACAACGGAACCTCCAGCTCTACCGTTTCTCTTAAAATGAAGTGTGATGGGAAAATCAAATAATAATGATAATTTTCTATACTGTTATACTGAAGGAATGAGAGATATCTGCAAACGATTCCTAGGGATTTTATCCATGGTTATGAAGGCGTGGCAAGAAAACTGATGTCCATACTCTTTTATGTCAAATAATTCTGACTGATTTCGTGAGGAGCGAATGAACTGGGTCACTGAAAATATGATAAGACGCTACTACTACTACTACTACTACTACTACTACTACTACTACTACTACTACTACTACTACTACTACTACTAATAATAATAATAATAATAATAATAATAAGATGATGATGATGATGATGATGATGATGATGATAATGATGATGATGATGATGCCGGTGCTTACATCTGTCAACCTTGAGATTAGACGTCGACTGACAAGTTCCAGTCTTATCTAAATCTGGTATTTTATTACAATAGCTGTGGTTATAAGAGTCTTCGACGACCGTCTGACTGGTGAGTTGTTGGGAGTCTTTTGAGGTCATGATGCTGGTCAGTAGTGTCGTTATTGGAAATATAATTGTTTGGAAAGGTCTTTTAATGCACGTGGACTGCAGGAACGTCTCCAGTGTGAAGTTCTGAGAGTGTTTTTTTTTTTTTTTTTTTTTTTTCTAAAAATACAGGGCCTCGAGGATGTTCAATTGGTGGCTGTCCTGGATGCTATTATTTATGTCTAAGGCATAATAAAAACTTGCTCCCAAAATCTCATCTTCTATACTATATATTCCCCTCACCTTCCACATAGCAGGTCTATCAGTCCTCTCACAGGTTCTGTTTAGGGCCAAGTATGCTAGATACAACTTTTACCCTTCACGTTCAAAGCTCCACATATCTTTTTCATAACAGGTATGGGATCCATATAGCACACACAATTTTCATTTTCATTATCTAAACACAATGCTCTTCTCCTATCAACCTTTCTATCGTTTCTTTTACTTTCTCAGACAAAATCCTACCATAAAGCATCCCTGGAATAATGAGTAATGTTACATCATTTTAATCGTTTCAATTTTCTCTGTCAACTCTCCCTTTTTATAATAGAATAGTTGTTCTTTGTATTTGTTCTGTGGAAGCCTTCCTTCATTCAGAAATACCATATAAACCCTGCCTGTCTCTCACCCATACTGTCACCACCATACCACTGCATTTTTCTTATAATCCTATTAGCTACACCTGCCCCTATATCCTTGAAGTTCTTAATTTTCCTTCTCACATCCTCAACGAAAATTTTGAACGTTACAGCTAGTGCATCATTCAGAGCCACCTCTTTTCTATCTTCCATGTTAAACAAATCTCTATAATCACTCCATCAACCAAGGAGGGCACTTACTGCAAACAACATCTCTGTATTTTCCTTTTTTTCATTTTGATATCCCTTTGTTCCCTCAGTTTTTCTGTCTCCCTTTACTTCTAGTTAGAACGCTTAGGAAAGAGAAAGAAGTTGATTCTTAACCATGCTCACATATATTGTATTATTTTTACTCTGGAGACTCATCCAGACTTTACATCCTGCAGTTTATCACTATCTCAAGTTAGTTTTGTGCCGTCTGCAAACACCAGGCCTCTCTAGGGAGGACCAGTTTCAGTTTATTTTTTCATTTTCCCAGATCGGTTCTGTATCATTTGCAGACATCAGTGATTTCAACTCAAGAACAAGAAAGACAAGGGAAGCTTACTGTTGCTCGCATTTATTTTCATCTTGCTTGTCTTGCAAAAACTTTTTACTCTGGCTAACCTTTTAATTTACAGTTTTCTTTCATATTAAAAACATGCTTAATCACTCGTTTATTATCCATTTCATAGATGCTCAACAACTTCCACGTTGCACCATCATCAATTGATAATTAAATGTTTCTCGATCAATAAATACAATGTTCAGTTTTTTTTTGTGCTCTCACTTCTAATATAAAATTCTATAACAAGCACAATGATTTACATGTTATTAGTCCAAAGCCCAACTGTTCAGTGCCTATCAATCGTTTCATTGGTTTTTTTTTATTCTAAGCCAAAATTTCATCATGCACTGAACCAAATATACTAAACAACTTTATCTATTCCTTCCCAGCACCTTCCAGTTACTGGGACTTACTGTTGTGACGCTTTTTGTAGCTGATTTGAATAAGTTTGTAACTGCCTGTCCTTTTCTTTCTTTGAGGTTTTATCTCTGTTAGTTTTTTTTATTTTAATTTCTTTTCAACAGGTACTATTTCAGTTAAGGACTGCCCAAGAACACGATCCCTTGCCAGCACAAGGCTAGCTTAATCTAAAACACCAACAATAGTATTATATGCCTGTTAGTCATAAAGTCTCCTCTATTACCCAAGAGCAGGAGCCCGTGCCACCACAGTCTAAAGCAGCAATAGCATGATCTCCTGCTAGTCATAAAGTCTTCTCTGTTACTGTTAACTTTATATGAAGAAACCGTTATTCATCTTTTAGAGAATTTCCTTCATCTAGATATACCTTATACAGCCATGTCAAATACTTAATTCTAATTTATGTGCCATTAACTATAGAGATTTTTTATTCTATAGTCTCTTAATTGCCCTCCTTACATCCTTGTTATTCACTTTCATAGTTCCTTTCTAACTTTAACCCCATCCACTTCTGTGATATTTAACTCTGAATCTGAGTTTTCCTTCTAATTTCAACAAACCTCCATAATGTAGATTCATCGACCCAGAAATGAATTTGCTTCATACAGCCTCTAAACATTTGATTCTGTTTTGCTCTCTGTAATTGCATTCTTTTAATTTTAAAAAGAATTCACTGATTTCCAAAAGTTATTTATATCTTTTATGTCAAAAAATTACTTAAAAACTTCTACATGTTCTTTTCCAGCTTTACCAACTAATGTAGTTAAAGCTGGAAAAGTTCTTCTGAAAGGCCAGATTTTTTAGTGGGGTAGGAGTGGCGGTTTTGCATTTGACTCTGATCTTCTTACAGATAATTTCCTTGGCTGCCAGTCATTCACAAATATACTTTCCCATAGCAAGTCTGTGAGCAAAGTCCGTGTTATTTAAATCTCTTAGCATCTATTATTGGTTTCACCAGGAATTCATAGATAATTTCTGCTCTGTTCTAGTGTCTGTCTAGTCTTATAGTTGGAAGTAGAGCTGACTTTGCTTATTGGATGCATATTCACATTGAAGTAGCCTGTTAAATGGTTTAATATTGTTGTTTTTATTTTTGTTTCATTAAAAACTCTGGTCTTCTGTTAGTGCTCAATTTCCGAAACACATGGAATGTCACATAGGCGTCTCTGTCCATTAGCATAATTCTCAAAGTTAAATCACATGATACTTTCCCACTTTACATTACTTGGTTTATCATTTTCTTTCGGGAATCTCATAGACGTAAAGCCTTGTAGGCCAAACCCTCTGCTTATGGCTTCATTTTTTTTCTAAGTAAAATCATCCTGTCTGTTATCACTCTTATTCTGTTGTATTTTGTCCAACCTTTTACAAAATTCCTCCTTCTTTCCCAGATATCATCTCAGCATCAATCAGCTTCTGTGATCCCACATATGCAGATCTCAAGAATATTTCTGAACTGGGAAAAAGGCAAGTTTAAAAAAAATGATAGACCTAGTTTTTGTACTCCTTCCAAAATTGGAAATTGAATCCCATCAGTTTCCCTTCAGTTTATCTAACTGACCAATTTGTCATTCGATTCAAATCCAGAATTTGGATTTCTTTCCTTTCCTTTGCATTTCCCGAATAAATTCATTTGCGCTGTTTTATAAGAAGAAGCTGTGCTCCCCTATGAAGCAAAATTCATCTGCTCCCATTTTACAGTAGCGAGATCGTTTTGGACTATACTAAATTATTAATAACTAATACCATCGAAAGTTTTTTCTGCCACTATTTTTGCATTATAAAGTATATCATTCATCTACTTTCAGGAACCCTCTTCTAAACATTTAGTGAATAAAAAATCGACTTGTAAATCTACGCCTGTTTTTTAAAACCTTCACTAATAAAGTATAAGAATTAATTGAATATAGAATTTAGGCCAAAGGCCAAGCACTGGGACCTATGAGGTCATTCAGCGCTGAAATAGAAATCGAAAGGTGTAACAGGAGGATAACCTCGCAGCTACACTATGAATCAATTGTTAGGAGAGGGTGGAAAATAAGATGGAAGAAAGAGAATATGAAAGGAGGTACAGTAAAATGAACGAAAGGGGTTACAGCTAGGGGCAGAAGGCACGCTGCAGAGAATCTTAAGTAACACCTACAGTGCACCGCATGAGGTGCACTGACGGCATTATCGCCCTACGGGGAAAGTGTGACAATGGGGAACGCATTAAAAACTTGATATTATTATTTTTACTGTATGATGTTTCAAGGCATGGTATAAAATCTGTAAATATAACTCTAACATATATTCAGATATGTGGTTTAACAAACACTTATGTTTTTTTTTTTTTTTTTCAAGGATTACTGCTATCTACACTCAGAATGATTCATCAGCCATGCAATCTTGTCTATTTTCAGAAGCAAAGTCATAGCGGTGCTTTTTCACTGAGTTTAAGATATGCTCCCTACTAATAAGGATATTGTTTTCCAATACTCCATGTATCTCAGGTTTTCTTCTCTTTCTGAATGTCTTTGGCATAATAGATGAAAACAATGGCACATCTGTTATAGAAGCTATGCAAGTTCTTTATCTTTCTATTTACAGAGCAATGCACATTCTAAGTAGTGTAAAAAAAATGAAAATAGATCTAAGGAAAAGGTTTCCTTCGACAACTTGGAAATGCCACTAAAAATGAAGTTAGGAAAAAAGTTTTTTAATGAGTTATTTATAAGATAACAGTACTATTGCTTCAGATTTTAAGACCTTTGAAAGAAAAGATGAAGCAAGTAATTACCGAATCTATATTTTTCATCTAAATCTGGGATTATATGAGAAAATGAAGTAATCAGAAAAGTTTCTGTTGAATGTATTCTTTTAGTTTAATTTCTAAGGCAGGTCAAGAGCTTTCAGTTATTTTGTTGCCACTAATATTAATATTCATCATACAAAATGTGTTACGCCGAGAAATGATTGCATTCTCATATAAAGATGCATTTGAGAGGGTTTTCCATGAGGTGAATAAGTGATTGGCATATACACATTAGCTGGTCTGCCGGTATGGTCGCTAGTGTCGTGACATGCCGCTCAGATGTCGCGAGTTCGTGCCTCCCCCAAGGCGATGAAAAATCACTGGTTTTGCATCATTATCAGTTAATGCCACAGTGTGGGGTCTGCGGTGGGAGGTTGAAACCAATATTCTTTGGATGCATGAATCTCAAGTCAATAGCCCCTGTGTGCTTGTTCCATGTGGATAGGTTTCGTCTACCGAAA
This sequence comes from Macrobrachium rosenbergii, assembly GCA_039081455.1. Classification (NCBI taxonomy): domain Eukaryota; kingdom Metazoa; phylum Arthropoda; class Malacostraca; order Decapoda; family Palaemonidae; genus Macrobrachium; species Macrobrachium rosenbergii. The sequence goes on from JANJGK010000018.1 coordinate 4,015,857, forward strand.
TAATAATAATAATAATAATAATAATAATAATAATAATAATAATAATAATAATAATAATAATAATAATAATAATAATAATACCTGTGCCTACCTGTTTTCTCTTTTAATAAGTTCGAAATAGTTATGTACTTCAACTTAGAGCATCTTAAATGAGTTTAAATTCTTATCGGAGTTTCAGTTCAAGTCCGCCATTTAATTTGCAATTTCATTTAAGCTTGAACACATCCAGTGTTCACAGTATGGAGTTAAAGGAATCTGTCAACAACACTGACCCCTATCCCTGAATTCCCAACTCCATGGCATCTGATAGGCAGCTTACCCATTTCCTTCTTCATCATGAGCAGTAAAATTGTCGGATTCAGTGACAGTCTCAGCTACCTGGCAAAGAGTTGAACTATGCAAAGCTCTCATCATGAAACTCATCAATGAATGCTGCCTGTGAGAGTTGCTTTTTTTCAATGGTGTGTCCCTGCCACTACTTTCCCAAGCAGATAGGAGCAGCCACCCCTAAATGTAAGGTCAAAAAGGGGTGAATATCCATCCATTATAGCATTACTGCTGATGACCTACATTTGTTTGAAAGCCTCACTGGAATTGCTGCCTCCAGTACATAATATACAATCTGCATGTAATCTGCAACTTCAAGTTTATGAAGGAGAGCTGCTTAGAATTTAACAGAACAGAGTTGAGTCCACTCGTTGTTCAGAAATATCCTGCTTACCCATCTGGTAATTCTTCCCACTACCCAGCATGTCCCTCATCCAAGCAATGGACAAAGGAACTAGCTTATCCTATAAGAGGTGGTAGTGGATAAAGTTTGGTCAACAAACCATGATAGTTATTGATAAGGATGAAGAAAAAGATATAAATCTTACTACGGCTGCATTGTCTGTTTCTAACCTTGGGGGATTATGCCTGGGCATCCAGATAGACGATGCAAAAGGTCAGTCTCCGCCTCGTTTTCTATAGCAAGCACATGGCATCCAGTTAGACCTCATGGAGGCTACCATGGCCCGGGTGGTGTGGAGCCAACTTTTCTTTTTTGGCTTCTCTCTTGCCCATTGTCTGACGCTGTTGAGGAAGGCATCTTCGAAGGTCACCTGAAAACAAGGCCTTAGGAAGTCATGTTGAACAGAGAGAAGGATTAAAGGCTTAATCATTTTGGGAATGAAGGAGAGAGTTTATGAAGGGGCAAATGGAAACCCACAGTTCTAGTAATTAAAACAATTGAAATGAGTTTTATTTCTTTCTCTGTTACCTTACAGATGTGAAAATGGGTGAGAATGCTTGGAGAAAAGTTTTATTCATTGCACCTCCCCAACCAAGTTAGCATTCAAACCCTAGATTGGGTAAGAATGATTACCAGCAAGCAAACTCACTTAAAGACTACTTTACTTCTCTCTCACTTCCCTTTGGTGTCTTATAATTTAACTTAAACTTCTGCGTAGCATTAAATTCAAGAGGCAAAACATCACTGTGACATTTACATTAACGCAGAATAAATACTTGCTGCTAGAAATTATATATTCTTATCATTAAGTCCCTATTACGTTAAGGCAGCATATGATGACTGTTAATCAAAATATTTTCACAATGTAATGGTATAGTCAAAACATTGAATTAACACTATGTTAATTCTAGGGATAATTCATGCACTCTTAATAATAATAATCAATTACGAATTTTGCATACATGTAATTAGTCTGCCTTGAAGAGGCGTTACAATAAGGTAAACGTGGGCTTAGTTAGGTGTCTCCATGATATTTGAGCAATAGTTCAGTGCCATTTGGGTACTATAACACAAGGTTGCAAGTCTGAGAAACGAGATTCATTACAGAGATTCACAAAGAGAACAGATATCAGATTCAAAGAAATCAACAATTGTTAATGAAGGATGATGATTAAATATGACGAAATTACATTCCTTAGCCTGTGGAAAATGGCTAGGTTCATTCTTTAGTCCAAAAAGACTGCAAAGGTAGCCAGAGGACGCCACTCCTCCAGCAGGTTCATTTGCCAGCACCTACGATAATGGAACTGTGCCAAGTTTGCACTCATATACTAATACCTAACGGCGATGGCATATCGTATTTTAAATGTATCATGCTGTGATAGGCATGAAAGGGAAATCATGGCACTTATAAAATTGGAGTATCTGTCAATGGCACTTTACATTGGAAGAGGGAATTAAAGTAAAATGTGGGTAAGGCATAAAATAAATGTGATTAATAATCAAGACAAGGAAGAGGTAATTTTAAAGTAAAAGAACAAATTACAAAGTTATAAGGAAAATAAATAGGTTAAGGACCTTGACATCCTCTTCTGGATAGAGGTGCCAAAGTCTTTGTGGGTTAAAGGGATGTCACTGTGCCAGTTTGACACAGGTGCCAGGAGAGCTTGGTGGCTCTCTTTAAGCTACCTGGAATTATCCACACACAAGGTATTTCCTCACTGGACCTCCCTTAGGGGGAAAGTGTGTCTTGGCCTAGGAGCATATTCCCAACTGTATTATGGTTCGGGACCTTCCCTGAAAAAAAGCGGGACGCCATATCTTAAAAACTAACCATAAAATCTTCTTGAAAATAATGTCAATATGTTTACCACGCCCAAAATACATGGGCGATATCCTTGAACTTTCCTAACCTAACCCAACCTAACCTAACCTAACCTAGAGGCATGGCAAAAAAAACAACCAATGCGCCCACTCGTCTGGCCAAACCATAATACAGTTGGGGAATATGCAGCCAGGGAATCGGTGGAAATCGAGCCCAAGAAGGGTATTTGAGTGCCACCTGGCTGTGTCAGCCATCTTTACAAGCTCTACCACAATCCATTGCAGTCCCATGAGTTTATTGGCCATTTGAGAAAGGGCAGAATCCTTACTCACTATTGTGTCTGCCGCAGACTGGGACAGAGAGGAAGTGGTCGTGGGGGGCGTGAGAGGCTCTCAGGTAAGATTGACCAGCTCAGGCACTGGTTGCGAGGTCGCACCTTTGGGTGAGCTTTCGCTGTGGTTGGAAGGATCCGTCTCTCTTACAGGCATCGGTAGCAGAGCCTAGCCGGGAGAAGAGAGGGGGCCTGGACTGGGATCTCTGGAATGGAGATTGGGGGCATGCTCTGGCGCTAGCACTAAGGCAGGGTCAGACACTAATATTTGGTTTGGAATTTGCTCGTCGTTCGTGATGGATGGAGCTTGGCACTGCTCAGTCAGTGCATGCAAGTGGCACTGCTCAGTGCATGCAAGTGGCACTGCTCAGTGCACGCAAGTGGCACTGACAAAGATTGTGAATCAAGGTTGGGATCTCATGGAGGGGGATCTATTTGGGGCCCTAGCACTGGCACTGGGGCAGGGCCGGGCACTGGAATTGGATCTGGAATCTATCTTGATGGAGGGGGCCACTACACACTGTACTCAGGTGGCACTGGCAGTGGAATGAATGCAGGTGTTTGAGGCTTACTCATGCCTAATGAATGATTTGGGGGATTTGGACCCCTGGATTGCTGTAACTTAGATGGGGACTGGAAGTCCTGTCCCAGGAGGATGTCATAACCTCCAGGAATGTATCTAGCTACTGCAAGGTTACAGATCTCAGACCTATGAGGTCTCATGATCCTCAACTTGACAGTGGGAAGTATCATCGTAAAGTGATTGATACATTCAATCGTGACGAGTTTACGTCTGTTAATGGTATCTCCACGGGGAACCTTGTCTTCCCTTATGAAGGACATTTGTGTGATAGAATCATCAAATGCCTTGACCTAGCTGGCGGGGCATCAACCTCGGGGAGGTGCCACATATATGGGACCCTGGGCTGGAGGACCTAAGGATGTTGTGTTGGTGACTGCCAAGGCAAGATCATGTGAACTTGACTCATGCTAGAGCATTTTGCCCATTGGGTGGAGTGCCCATAGATTTTGCAAGCTAGGCAATAAGTCCTGCTATAATCTTTACCTGGCACTGTCCAATTGGTGGGAGCAGGCCCTTTATCTTTTGTCCACGACCCAGAGATGGCTCATTGGGGTGTTGTCCCATTTGAGGATGTAGAGGGGTCTTCTGGCTGATTCTTAGCCTTCAAGCAGCACTGTTCAGTGGGGTGCTCTGTTCTCTTACAATAACCATACACCGGTTTCTTATGGGGGTCCCCATTCTTGGGAGGTTGCTGGGAGTTGGCTGAGGCAGGCGAGGAGGGATATATTTTCGTTCATGGGAACTAAGATGGGGATGATGTGTATCCCATATGTCAGCCCAATGACAGCACTCAACGACTGTCTTAGGCACCTTATCGCATAGATGAGTGGCGAGAGCTGGCAGGCATAAAATAAGAAGTCCTCGAGCTGGAAGAGTTCGAGGACATCCTCCACACTAGTAGCTTGGAGAGATTCTAGGCATCATTTTAGGGTCTGGGTCTTTTTGAAGATCCACTTAGACCAGGTTTGGCCTGATTCTTTGGGCATAGTTCTCCACCTTTTCCTCCAACGGTTGGAAGTTATTTCAAAAGGCTTTATGATGGCTTGGTGGACAAGGGTGAGATTTCCTTGATCCTCAGGGGGAAGAGCATTGAATGCAATGGCACCCTTCTCTTCAAGGTACTTTCCCAGGACCAGAGACACTTCTTCAGTAGAGGGCTGATATGTTGTCAGGACCTTTTCAGTATGACCAAGCCAGGCTTCAGGCTTGGCTTCATCCCATTTTCTTATGAGGGTGCCTCCACTGCTGAGGTTGACTGAGGAGAGGGCGTTGGTGTGTTGCGCACATCTTGAGCTGCTGTTGCAAGCTGATGAGCTCTTTCTCTCTCCCTCTCCTGTCTTTCTGCCACTTCTCGTTTTTCCGGGGCTATTCTTCCTTTCTCCTTCTCCTGCCTTTCTGCCTCTTCTCGTTTCTCCTGGGCAATTCTTTCTCTCTCCTTCTCCTGCCTTTCTGCCTCTTCTTGTTTTTCTTGTGCTATTCTTTCTTTCTCCTTTTCCTGCCTTTCTTTCTCCTTCTCCTGCCTTTCTGGTTCTTCTCGTTTCTCCAGGGCTAAACTTTCTTTCTGCTTCTCTTGCCTTTCTACCTCTCTTTCCACCTTGGCATCGTCTACTCTCTCTTGGACCCAATCCCTCAAGGCCTGTTCTGACAGTCCCTTGTCCTTTCCAGCAGACATGTAGCACTTGAAGTCCTCATTTTGCTGGGCTCTGGATGTCGTAGACGTCTTGAGATAACGCTTATATGGTCGTGACCCGTTAGAAAATCAATATGTCTGAAAAGACTCAGGGATGTTCGAGTGAACAGGTTCAATATGTATGAAGAGACCCAATATTGTACAAAATGAACAAATTCAGGGTGTCTGAATAGATCAAGTTGTCTGAAAAGACTCGTTCATTCATAATGAACAAAAATTAATGTATGAACAGGACAAATTTCAAGGTGTCCAAAAGACTCAGTTGTTCATAATGAATGTAAATCAATATCTGAATAAGACTCGAATTTCAGGGTGTCTGAAATACTCAATTGTTCGAAATAAACGAAAATTCATGTCTGAATAAGACAAAGTTTCAGGGTGTCTGAAAAGACTCAATTGTTCAAAATGAATGAATAAGACTCAAATTTCAGGTTGTCTGAATAGACTCAAGGGTTCTTAATAACGAAAATTTATCCCAAGGTAACATAAGTCTTTATATATATTTTATTTGCAGAAAGACGCTGCAGAACTAATAAAAGGCTTATGGGGTTATACGCTTATGGTGTGTAAAGTAAGTTTCTTGCATTGTCAAGTAATTTAAATTTGGCATGATGAAAACAGTACATCGATCCTTTCGAGTATTAAAATCTCCAACTCACGAGGGTAAGACAAAATGCTTAATCTTATAACATGCACAGGGCAGTCCGGACTGCCGAGAGTTTATGCGGTGGGAAAGGAAGAAATTGTTATTTTCTGTTATCAAAACAAATCTTAGCTCACGCGTGACTAATAATAGTACTCTGGTGTTTACTTCTGGTCTCGTGACATCTGCCGTCAATGAATGAGTCAGGCGGATGGGAGTGGAGACTCTTGACTGCTTGTCTGGCTTGCCTGGGCAACCCTTTTTCCCATGCTCAGAGACTCTGGCAGTAATGAATGAAAGGGGAAATTCTCGCTGATATATTCGCCAATAAATAAATTTACAGGAATACTACAGGCTCACCGAGGAATATCTTGCTCAGCTAAAGAATTAAAAGTTTATTACTCCCAAAAATGCGGCAAGGTACATGGACGTGTGGGTAAAATTATCGAGTGAAAGAAAGGGATTTATATGTGAGCGCAGTTCATGTGTTGTTTATAACAATGGGATTCCCAACGGAACTCAAAATTAAAGATGTCGGACGGTTAGGGATGGGGCCACATGGTCTGTAACTGAAGATTCCGGGTTGGAATTACCATTCTCTCATCTTGAGAGTGGAAATTTAGATTCCTAGATACTTCCTAGTTTTTCCTATCGATCAAGGAAGAGAGAGAGAGAGAGAGAGAGAGAGAGAGAGAGAGAGAGAGAGAGAGAGAGAGAGAGAGAGAGAGAGAGAGAGACTGACAGACAGACAGACAGACAGACAGACAGAGGATAAATCCAGAGATGCAAAAATAACTGGAGTCAAAGCCTTCCTGGTTGCCTACAGTGTGCCTATCTGGGAATTCAGAACTTTCAAACTGTCTTTAACATGTGGGTGAAGGAATAGGGGCTCTATTCTTTTTTATTAATTCTTCGACTGAGTTGCTCCCTAGCTTCCTATTCTTAAAACATGCAGCTAACATGCATCTCCTGGAGTGGTTAATACGCTTTCTCTTCTCATGAGCTAAATTGGCATGCACATGGTCTATCAATTACCTAAGACTGATTGCAGTCGCTTTTCGCACCTAGCATAAACCTAAACAAAATATTTTGACACATGCTTAAAATGGAGGGTTTATGATACCAGGGTCGTCTCTATTTATGCAAACCAGCTAGCAGTTGCTATTCTGCTGATAATTGCAAGGTAATTGCATCCTAGCAAGGCGCCAATTACTACAAATATGCCTTAGATTCTTACCTCATTCTGGGCAGCAACAGATAATCGCTAAGACTTCTTTTCATTATCAAGAAATCTATTGTATGCCATTAATCCATTTGACTAAATAGATTGATTAAGGCAGTTCTGTAGACAAACAGATCAAGGGAAATACTGTGCTTAGGGCCTTTTTCATGTGAGGGAAGTTTACATAAACTCAAGGGCTCTCTTAATTAACTATATTTACATAATAAACAAATATCAGAAGAATGACAAATTACTGGGCAGGTATTAATAAGGGCCTGCTAAATGAATGAATCCTACACAGGAGATACATTCTGCACTGATGATGTCCTCGTAACAGGAACATAGCAGAGGGGTAGATTAAGGGGTGGCATAAGGCCACTGCACATGAGGATAGAGTCGAGTGGTTCCATAGCCGAAGCCTATCTGCAATATATGAAAGGCGGTTACTTGCAGGAATAATAAGACGCTCAAGGGGAACTGAGGGAATACGCAGATGGTGCCAAATAACACAGTTCAACACTGAATGCATAATTACGGTAACACTTGATGCTCCAGCACAAATTACTGAAGGCGATTGTACAATGTAAATAGAAAATAAATCACAGAGAGAAATAACAGGAATTGTGACTGACAAACAAACCTTATTTTGGTGCATTACCGTCATCAAGATGACGATGCCCTCGTTCAGTGGGGTGCCAATGCTGGAGTAGGAAATTAAAGGGATGCCACCGCAAAAGTACATTGGTTCAAACCTCTGGGTCAAACACGTGGAGGTACAAGGGACAGGGAAAGGTAAGGACATCTGTCCTGGGTGGAGTTCTGAGCGCTTCTCTCTCTCGACCATGGTTGCATCGTCTATTTCTAACCTCGGGGGATTACACCTGGGCATCCAGATAGATGCTGCAAAATGTCAGTCTTTGCCTTATTTTCTATAGCTAGCATATGGCATCCAGTCTAACCTCGCGTAGGTTACCATGGCCTGGGTGGTGTGGCCCAACATTCTCTTTTTTGGCCCCTCGCTTGACGATTGTCTGATGCCATCAAGGAGGTATCTTCGAAGGTCACCTAGAAACAAGACCTTAGGCAGTTATTTTGAACAGAGAGAAGGATTAAAGGCTTAAACATTTTGGGAATGAGGGAGAGAGTTTATGAAGGGAGGAATGAAAACCCACAGTCCTAGTAATTAGAACAATTGAAATGAATTTTACTTCTTTCTCTGTTATGTTATAGATGGAAAAATGGGTGAGGTTGCTTGGAAAGAAGTTTCATTCGTTGCAATATATATATACACACACACACACACACACACACACACACACACACACACACACACACACACATATATATATATATATATATATATATATATATATATATATATATATATATATATATATATATATATATATATATATATATATATATATATATATATATATATATATATATATATATATATATATATATATATATATATATATATATATCTATATCTATCTATCTATCTATCTATATATATATATATATATATATATATATATATATATATATATATATATATATATATATATATATATATATATATATATATGTGTGTGTGTGTGTGTGTGTGTGTGTGTGTTTGTGTGTGTGGAACAGGATCTTGAATATCTATTCGCTTCTTTTAAAAACCGGTATACCGACTATCTGGTGGGAGAAAGCGCATAATAGGGTTAAGAAACAATGCTATGGTGAAAGGCACCTAGATAGCTATGAGCTCCACCCAACATATGTTAATTTCTATTTCTAAACCCTAAGTGGCCTCTCTGTTGATCTTCTGCCTTTCCCTGTGTAATCTAAACCATTCCATCTTATTGAAGCATAATACGAGTTACCTTATTCCTAATATTTTTATTCTTCCCGACAATCTAATATTTTTCAGTCTCTTGTAGAAAGCCTTAATAATGTTACTGTTTGGAATATACATACACACACACACGCACAAGCACACACACACACACAAATATATATGTATATATATATATATATATATATATATATATATATATATATATATATATATATATATATATATATATATATATATATATATATACATATATACATATATACATATATATATATATATATATATATATATATATATATATATATATATATATATATATATATATATATATATATATATATATATATTGCTAGCTGTGGATGCACAGTCTTGAGTTTATTGGCACAAGCGGGGAGGGGGAGGGTGCAGGTCACATCTGACCCTGCTTCCACACATAGCATTATCATTCAATCACTCAGTTATACAAATAATTATAAAAGAAAATCTCAAAGTAATTACAGGAATGTAATGATAATTAATTCAAGGTTGTGGAGGGCCACTAGGGTCTTGTTACATTACAGCAATGATACTTGAGAAAATACTTGATAACAATTACTAAAAAAAGGGGACAACACATGAGGAGAACGTGAGCATGCACTACTGATGGGGGACTGACGGAATGTGTGAATTACTTCTGTGAGTGAGAGGGCCTTCTTGGCACTCGATGCAGGAAGACTCTACAAGAGCACGCCCGTCTTAGCTCGAGCAATGGGAGCATGCAATCAGAGCAGATTCGGTTCACAGCGTCAGGCTTGATCTGCAATGATACAGTCAAGAGATTACCTGAGGAATGGATTTTGGCACGGAGGAGGATTCTGCTGAAGGCAGGGGATTCACAAACACATTAATAACACTTCATCAATGCAAAATTATAATCAACAAACAGGCCACTAATACCACTCCAGGTATGGAAAGGAAGGAATGATGAAAATTAGTAATAGAAGGAAAGGTGACCTGCAATCCCTATGTCTTACATTACCTCATCCTCGAGGATGTCTCAGTGGGTTACTGACGACAGACAATGGCACTTAGGGGGTGGGGGGAGGCAAAACTATGATTGGCAGACGCTAGGTTAACAGGTAAAGAAAGGCAAAGGAGTGAGGCTGTGTCGCCTCTCGCCTGGTTCTCTCGGAATCTCAAGTCGGTCTCTCTCGTGGGCGACGGTCAGCAGCTCCCTATTATAGTCTCTGACCCAAGGGCACACATGCACGTGGGAGTTGAAGCCATGCGGTTCCCACAGTCACAGATGCATGATGGGATGTAGGCCCGTGCGGTCACCACGTGGCGCCACATCTTTCATTTGGCGCCAATCCTTTGAAGGTGGGATCCAATTTTCTCCTCGCTAATGGCGTCCCCTGGCTATGCCGGTGGCCGTTGATCCGTTAACACGCCAGGATCCTGTGAGAGAGGGAGGGAGAGCGAGAATCGCCGTTTCCAGGAAAAGGGGGATTAAAATCTGGTGGGGAAGGGGGGGCGGTGGTTCCTTTAGACGAGGACTAGAAAAACCACAATCTGGGGGGCTCTAGTTGACCTGGCAAACAGTTCTTTGTTATCTTTGGTTATTCGTATTATTTTAATTTGAGGCTAGTGGGCTTTCTACGAGATATGCAGATGCAATCATGTCGTCTGCATAGTCTTGTATAAATAAATATATAAGTAGATATGTATATGTATATAAATAAAGATAAAATCCACGAAGGAAACGGAAACACTGGAGTTATGCGAGGCCTTTCGACACTAGTCATTTACTTAGCAGACTGAAAAAATATAAAAGTATGTTTACAAAGAAAGCTCATATAAATGACAGATGGGGATTATAAAGGAAACATATGTACCTGGAATCCAACACAATTGAAGAATTAGTAGAACTGCCAAAACAGGATTAAATATTTAAGAGGTTTTTACAAAGGATTAGAATCAAACGTTCAGGAGCAGGGACAGGACAATTAAAAGATTATATAGGTTCACGACTGACCACCTAGAAAATTTTAGTACAACACAATAATTCTCTCTTTTTTTGTAAACAATAATAACTTTTTGAAAGACGAAAATTTTTACAAATAAAAAAAAATAAATTATATTAAACATACGGATATATAGACAATATATATCAAGTAGCCACCTTGTAATTAAGTCAGTGATTTTATCTTTTAGGTAATTCTTGAAAATTTTTCTAATACAGGGGTCCAAATAATACATGCCAGGGCTAAGATTAAAATTACAACTGGAAGTAAGCTGGATAATAGGGGACTCCAATAGATTTCTTGAAAAGAAATCTTTCGATCTGGCAATCACTGAACTTTCAGTCCAATTTATCCTGTGAGAGTTTTCACTTAAATGAATGAATATAGCATTGGATGCTCGTCCAGTTTTGACTGAATACTTATGTTGCTTAATACGTACATCTAAATCTTTGCTAGATTGGCCAATATAAAAAGAGGGGAATCCAAACAAGGAATTTTATATATTATGTTTTTGTTTTCTTTAGGGCTATTTTTTATTAACATTCTTTTGAGTGTGTTATTATAAGAAAAAACGAGGTTTACATTAAAAGGTTTTAACAATGATTTTATGTTTTCAAAACCACGTTCCATATTTTCGTGATTCAGTCATACGTATATATATATATATATATATATATATATATATATATATATATATATATATATATATATATATATATATATATATATATTTATATATATATATATATATATATATATATATATATATATATGTATATATATATATATATATATATATATATATATATATATATATATATATATATATATATAATATATACTATAATATATATATATATATATATATATATATATATATACTATATATATATATATATATATAATATTATATATATATATATATAATGAGAGGATGAGGGAGAGTATGCAGGAATGAGGAGACAATAATTAATAAGTGCTGTTCCCTGTTGGATTAGCATTGTCGGCTGTCGCATGCATAATCAACTCATTACTAATGTATGTAATAGTAGGGATAATGAATACTGTTCTGAATACAGATTAATAATTCACATAGGGAATAAAAATTTTCATCCCCTACTATTCATTGAATGTTATAGTACTGAATTGTTAATGAGCTTGCTTTTGAATACTCAGTAAGCTGAATAGCAGCGCTGACCAATGTTTTCCAATTTGATTCTGCGTACGTGAATTTCTTTCATAATTTGTTTTCAACACGTGATGTATACAGTATGTACTGTGTATATCAATATATATATCTATATATATATATATATA
>JANJGK010000018.1:4028149-4081029 GCA_039081455.1 Macrobrachium rosenbergii
CCAACCCCGGCGTGTAAGTAGTCGAAGGGAAACAATTTAATTTGTCTTCCGTAAGAAAAGCTGCTTTGGAGAAAAAAAAACCCTCTGAAACTAGAAGGGTTGAACATTTTCAAAACGTAAATAGTAGTGCTGTAGACAGATCTCTAGTAGACAGTAGTAGTGTAGGTAGTAATGTCAAAGATGTTCCTAATGATCAGTTGTGACTTGAGTTTGATAAATATGTATGGCCTGGAAAGTTGATTTGTGATGACTGTGTTGTCCAGGTTAAGTTTCTTAGGGACACCGGTTCTGCCCGGTCGTTGATTTTGAAGACTACTTTGAATGGTGGTACTAAGTATACTGGTAATTTTGTAGTGTTGGGAGGTTTCCCAGATTCAGTTGTGTCTGCTCCTTTGGTTAACGTCCACTTGTCTTTTCCAGGATATGATCGGATAACTGAGTTAGCTGTGGTGGATAGTCTGCCTATCCCTGGAATTGATGGTATCCTGGGGAATGACATGCTGGATAGTGAAGGTCGGGAGCTGTTTCCTATATTGTCCGTTAATACCCACACCAAAAATGATTCTTTTCCATTACCTCGTATTGATGATTGTCTGGATCGGATCGGGTCTGCCAAGTTTATTACTAAATTGGATCTGTTGAAAGGGTACTGGCAGGTTCCATTGTCCGATCGTGCTTGTGAGATATCTGCATTTGTTACTCCTTTCGGACTTTACGAATGTAAGGTTATGCCCTTTGGCATGAAGAATGCTGCATGCACTTTTCAGAGATTAATGAATAGGGTCATTTGTGGTCTGGAAGGAACAGAAATTTATATTGATGATTTGGTTGTTTATAGTAATGACTGGAACACCCATATGGTAAGGCTTCGTAAGGTTTTTGAAGCTCTAAGGTGTGCTGGGCTTGTAGTTAATTTAGCCAAGTGTGAAGTAGGGCAGGCCAAGGTTTGTTATTTAGGTCACGAGGTTGGTTTGGGTCAGGTGGCTCCTAAACAAGCCAACCTCGAGGCGATCATTAACTTGAACAGGCCGAGTAATGTCAGAGAAGTGAGGAGAGTACTTGGTATGACTGGGTACTATCGCCGGTTTGTACGTAATTATGCAGATCTCGCTCAACCTCTCACTAGTTTGTTAGAGAAAGGCCGAAAATTCTCATGGTCTGATCAGTGTGAGAAAGCTTTTAACCAACTTAAATCAATATTGATAACTAATCCTATTTTAACTTCCCCGGATTTTCATAGGCCATTTATCATCGCCGTGGACGCTAGTGACGTTGGTATGGGAGGTGTTCTTTTCCAAAGGAAGGAAAGCGGTGAAGTTCATCCAGTATCTTACTTCAGCAAGAAGTTGCTGGCAGCTGAAAGGCGGTACTCAACAATTGAAAAAGAAGCTCTCTCCTTGGTTCGATCTTTGACTCACTTTAAACCTTAAGTAACAAATTTTTCTTTTCCCGTGGAAATCTGGACAGATCACAACCCGCTGGTGTTCATCGAACGGATGAAAGGAGCCAACCAGAGGATTTTGCGATGGGCGCTTTTTCTACAAGAATTTAATTTGATTATTAAGCACGTGAAAGGCTCGGAAAATAAGATTCCTGATGCCCTATCCAGGACTACTTAAGCATGTTTCGCCTACTCCTTCTCATGCGCCTCCCTGCTCGTTACTCAAGTTTGGTTGTATGAAAAAAATTATTCGGTGTAGTATGATTTCGTTTGTTCTTGTGCGTTTTCTTAGTCTAAGTTTAGTAGGTTAAGTTTGGTAAGTTTTTCTTTTGAAACATAACTTAAGTCTTGTTGGCGACCATGCCAGTTGCTTGTGAGTTCTGTATGTGATTGGTATTTTTGATCTCGTGTGGATTCTGTCCTGTTGGTAGTTTCTTTGTAATGGTGTTATATGACATCTAGAGTGGTGCTGTGGGTGTGTGGTAGGTTAAGGTGCGTGACTGTGTGTCTGAGCTTTATTTAGGTTTAGCTAGATAGGTTTGTTTCCTTGTCTTTAAGGTTTTCTTTGCTGTGGTGTTTTTGCCCATGTTGGTTTGAGTTGCATCTGGTAAGGTATATATATATATTTGGTTTGTATATTATGGAAATGTTTCAGATTAACTGTCATTCTGTTTCAGGTTTTTGTCATTTTGTTATGACCTCTTTGAATCCAATTAATGGTTTTTAATGTGCTCTTTTTACAGGTCTTCCATTTATAAAAAAAAATTTTTTTCAATTGTTACTTTATTGTTCAAAATTTTTTTTTTTCTTCGGGGAGGAAGGTATCAGGTATTAACGTAATTGTCATTAATTTTATGTTAGTCTCAGCCTTGTGATTTTCTTTAATTATTGATTTATTTAAGGTTAAGTTTGGTTTTGCTTGTGACAAGGCTGTGTTGCTAAAGACATTTGGTGGCCTCCTCCCCGGCATTGGAGTGTGTAAAAAGTTTACTCCTAACTCCCTCTATTGTTTCTTTTTGATGTGGGTGAGAGCTGCCATGGACTCTGGAGTGTTGACTGGCAGTTTCGTCTCGTGTTTTTACGGTGGTCGTCCTTGGAGACAAAAGTTTTCTTCGGAGGGTATGATTCCTCCCCTAGTGAGTACGGGCCTGACTTGCATGCCTCCCACACATTTAAGCCACTTATTGGATCGCTTGGATTACCTTTTGCGCTGTGGGCTCAGTTCCTGTGCCACCCACGGCTTTCTGAGCTATTGTAGCCTACCCTAGGCTAGTGTTTGTGCGTGGTGTGGACTTCCTGCGGGCTCAGGACGACGCAAGGAATTATTCCCGGCCGAGTGGACGCAGGAAGGGCGCCTCTGCATCCTCCAGGACGTCTTCTTCATCAGTGCGGCAGTTGTGGGGGCATTGTGGCCCGAGGAGGAACGTAGGGAGTCTGTGAACAGGTATTGTCCTCTTGGTATTTATTTCAGGGTGTCACTACCAGTAGTATACCCCTGTTGCTACCTGTGCTCCAGAACTCCCTCCGATAGCTGTGACCTGTTGAGTGACGCCGTCCCTGGTTGCTTGTTGTGAGACCGTGTCAGAGTTCCCCGGTGCTATGACCCTCAGCCTAGCACCACTAGACGCCAATAAGTGTGGGTGTAACCCTTTGTTCCCCCTATAAACTGTGAGGAGCTATTCCTTAGTTTTGGTTTTTTTCTCATTATTATTATTATTACTATTATTACTGTTATTATTATTAATGTTAAAGTTTAGTTTTATAATATTAGGTAGGAATTTAAGTGTTTTCTTTCTGTATGTCTCCTCCTTCCTTCCTAACCTTATTTAGTTATAGGTATGTTATTTGGGCCCTTATTTGATACTGCTTATGTGCTATTTTTCTACTGTCTTAGGGATTTAGTTTTAGAGATTAGGTAATCCTACTGGATTTATTTAAGGACTGCATATTTTGTCCTGTAGTCACAAGGCTGACTGTTTATTTTTTTTGCTTTGTGTAATAAATATTGTTAAGTTTTCTCTCGTGTTTTCGTCTCCATTGACCTTTATTTATTGGACACTGTATTACTGCCCTCTCTTTACTGGTGCTTTAAGAACTTGCACTTCGGCCCTCACAAGGGTCGTAATAGTAAGTATACCGACCCAGAGCAGAATTCAGACCTATGAATCTTTGTTTTGATAATTACAATGAATTATCCATCTAACCATTACGTCATTATCATCTAATAAATTCTTGAGAAAAACATAATGTACATTTATTAGGCATCAATACCGTAAAGATTTACGCTTTTGAAAAATATGGCCAATTTTCTGAGTTACTAATTTCAAATAACAACAACACCATTTAAGTAAGACAAGAGACCATATAATATTAGGCTGTGTTCAGCTTTACTTCGGGAACTCGTTTCCCCAAATGAGAGTCAAGTTTGCTGACGTGGGCGGCAATATGCAAGTCCCTTCAGAGATATTCTCGATAAGCTCATTATTATCACGGCTAAATACTACACGGAAAATTATCATCGAGTATTTCTGATCTACCGTAGGTGTTGAAAGTGATGATGCACACTATTCATTATGCATATTTATTTACTCCTTTTTATCTTTACGTTTTCATTTATTCTCTACGAAGTCATTCTTAGTCAGGTCTGCTGGGAATATTTTGTTTACATTTTATAAAATTGCAATGGTTATTACTTTGTATAAGAATTACAACAGTATCCAGATACTGTGTTTATTGTTGGTGGCTAAGGTTGTATTAGATTTTTATGAAATGAATTTACATACAAAGCTTGATAAGAAACGCTACGTGATGTCCTTATGAAGGACTTATTGTCCATAAATTACCATATGAGTCTATCTTAGGGTAGAATACAGTGCGATAGACCCCAGCTATAGTAAAAACTGTTCTACGTGTTCGTTCTGAACCACTCAAAAACGCACTTGCCCGCCCCGTCATCATTTTCTCTCAATTTGTTGACAGCCAATTTTACAGCGGAAGTAAATTTGTCTAAATCCCAAGTCGACGTTAATGGCATCATGCAGTACCCCTCCCCACTAAAGGCTGTTCACATTAGACCATCACGTCACCGACGCATCACGTCACGTCCCCGTCCCATCAGCCGTTCCTTGTATTCACACTATCCATCACAATCCCTTTCAGTCAGTCCGTGCCCGACCTCAGCGACTCACAGATTTAGCTTAAGAAACTTGCATAAGCACTGTCACGTCATGTCACGTCAAAATATTCTTTCCAAGAAAACGTGCCGTGACGTGACGGTGAATGCCGTGTGCTTCATGGTGACGTGATATGATGTTGTGAACGAGTCCATTTTGCCAAGATTTCATTGGAAAAGCGTGACGATTTTTACCTATTGATGTTAATCGGTAACCTATGCCCAGCCGTGCGCCCGAAAGAACGCCCCACCCAACGTTGATGAGTGTTACTTGGTGGGGTCTTCGCGTAAGGGGGGGGGGGTTGTTCGCTCTCACGCTAATTCAGGGCTTGACACCATTGGTATAGGATTAGGTCAAGGAAGGTTTGGTGGCTCGTATACTCTGCTTGCAATGACTACTAGGGTTAGGGTTGCCCAGGCCAGTCCGCGTCTTCCGCTGTGTTAGTTGGGATAGGAGGTTTGGCGGGGGTTGTGGGAGGAGGTTTAGTTAGGTCGCATTATTTCTCAGCTATATGTTTAACATTCAAGGTGTAGCCAATGCCAGACCACCTCATTTTTCAAAGTATCATTCATTTGAATAAGTTGAGTATTCTTATAATATAACAAAGTGATCATTTATCTCGGCCCCCACAAAAAAAATTAAAATCCAGATAGATAATCACCATTTATTTTAAAAAGGTGAATTCAAATCTAATATGAAGTACTAAAACCACTTAGCAACGACAAGATTCTTCTTGTCTCTTTTAACAAATGATCGACATTATTTCCTGGCAGCTTAAATTTCAAGTCTTAGCTATTTTTTCGTAAACCGAGCTTTCAAGTAAGATAACATAGTCGGTCTTAACTGTGGCTAAATTGCGCCTATAACGACTGTAATTACATTAAGTGAGGGTCATTTTCAACTAAACAAGTGAAAAGGAATCCCCTTCCTCAAAGGCTGGTATAACATACAGTGAATGACTTGCAAAAGCAGTTTAATGTTATATTAATATACAGTGGCTGACTTTCAAAAGTAGTTTAATGTTATATGATTTAAGAATTTATGTGATTAAGATTAAGGGAACTATACCAATTTATTTATTAATAAAAGTGGAAATTAGAGAGTTTAAATTTCATTTCCTGTGATAAATAACACACTTGAAGCCAGTAACCCACATACTTGATGTATTAATGTCTAATGAAATATACACTAGGTACTGGAAGTATTAGTTATTATTTATTATTATTATTGGTTAATAATCCGCATTCGTGTATGTTATGTATGTATATATATATATATATATATATATATATATATAGTATATATATATATATATATATATATATATATATATATATATATATATATATATATATATATATATATATATATATATATATATATATATATATATATATATATATATATATATATATATATATATATATATATATATATATATATATATATATATATATATATATATATATATATATATATATATAATATGTATATGTATGTATGTATGTATATATGTATGTATATATATATATATATATATATATATATATATATATATATATATATATAATTTATTCAGGGAATAATTTCACCTTTCATTTGACTGTTGGACCAAAAAACTTGGCGGGCGAGGTAGACCAAGCGTATTTTGAACTAAGAAAGGACAGTTAGCGCCTGTTTGAACTCATGTAGGGGAAAGCTCCACCTCAGCTGACCTTAGGTAAAACAACAGCAAACCCCCTTCACCCCCATCATGCAATATGTAGGAGCGGCCCGTCCGCTAAGGGATGGGAGGTGGATCCAGGCTGTGAGATAGACAGGAACTAAACCTCTAAGTACTTAATCATAAGACACACTTTTCTCTACTCCTTTGCTGGCTGTATGACTCAGCGCACTAGGTTTCCTGGGAAGGCAAGCACTCTGCGCAGAACCCACACTTGAGACAAACATGCAAACTTTCCTTCCTTTACGCTGGTGAAAACTAACCACGGGGACCGGCCAAGCCTCAAATCTTCAGTGCAAAACATCTACAGGCCAAAGGTACGCCGATCGCAATTAGTCAATAAGCCAGCTAATTTTCTCTCTGTGAAATTCCTGGGTTTTTCATTTCTCCAAACCTCAATTTCCTTCCTCCTAAAAAGCAGCCCCTTTGTTAAGTCACCCTACCTTGAGCAGCCTGTAAATTGCCCCATGACTTGCTTTGAAATCAACCTAATACAATTCAGTGATAAGTATTCAAATATCCCCTCCATAGTGTAGATTAAGGGCAAATTTATTTAAGTAACTCAAGTGATCAATTCCTCCTTAGTGCATAGATTCATTGTGCTTTGTTTAGTAACAAAGGAGGTTTCATTTGCAACCCCCCCACCACATCCCGTGCTTGTACTAACTCCGGAATTCTCTTCCAGGAGCTGACATACCCTGCCCAGTTCGCAAATCTATGCCAGGATACCCTTTACTGACTGCCATCCAAATTTCGCAACCATTCCTGGTCGCAGCCTGATCGCAAGAATCCGTTGCCCACACAGAAATCAACTTGATTAACTAATGTCCATTATCCTGGAATTTACCCCTTTTTATTGTATTACTGCTTGTGAATTGATGCATTTAGGCATATCAGAGTTAATTGTTTTAATGGGAGTTGTTGCCTCTGTGGCCCTTCCTGTTTACATTGTGTGTCTTTAAATTACTGCATTTAAGATCTATCATATGTGATTTATGTGTCTGTAAACTGTTACATCTCAGGTATCACATACCTGCCCCATTCTCTGTAAATAAACCTCTTTTAAATGTAAAAGAATTCTAATTCCAAATCGGCAACCTTCATTATTTATGTAAATCAAGGAAGATTCTAAGGTAAGTTCCAGTAGTTTTCCTTTTGTTCATAATTGGGGACCCCCCCCCTTGGTACTGAAGGCAGTCTATAATAATAAACTGTCCCAATTCCCATCCACACCAAGGACCCAGTTTATGACAATATATATATGATATTCTAGGGAATAAGATGATATGCATGTGCATCCGCGTAAAGTATAAAATTAGCTGATAATTGATTAGTAAACTATAGTCCTCCTTACATAAAGTATGATTCCAGTAAGAAAGTTTAAGGCCTATTATGTTCATCGTATCTGAACATTGCACACGGACAAACTATTTATCATAAAGCGTCCAGGGAAATCTTTATTCAGATGGCAGGAAATGTGGATTTAGCTGCGAACTTCCAATGATTTCAGATCATGCGTCCTTCCTCACAATAAATCAAATAAAGCAGCTTGTTGCAACCCCATTTCCATGGGCTAGAAGTTCAGTGTTCCATAGTCAATATGCAAATGATTTTACACGATATTCACGAATGGTCTCTTTTTCGCAGCTTGAGCTATAACCAAAAATTATCGCGCTTATTTCAGATCCACTTATTCATGGGAGTGGCACAGCTGAGTCCTTTAAAATTAACAGTCAGTAGCATGAGCCTACGACACAAGGCTTTTAAGAAGTGCAAAAGAAACGAGAAGGATAAAGTTACTGCTACTTTATTGGTGACCCAGGCGGTTTATATAGCGCAGACTGACGTCACGCCGTGGAATACAATGAGAACAAGGGTGACCTGAGTTCGATAACAATTAACAATAAATACAGTGAACGAATACACCTTGAGTTATACAAACGGACAGAAATTGAGTTGAATACAATCTGATACCTGAGAAAAAGGAATACATGATATACAAATTGGAGACGGGTAAATAATCATATACATAGTTTACATGATTGGATCTACGTGACCCGCCAATCCCGGTGTGGCGAATCGTAGAGGCAAAGAAAACGGGTCGTCACCATAGAAAACCCGCTCAGCGGGGACTTTACAAATACCCCCCCCCCCAACCAAGACGTGGATAACGTCTGATTAGTCGGCGTATCTGCTGGGGCGCTGAAGGGTGCCGCGGCTACGTGAAGACAGCGGGGGAACACCCTGTGCATGGGGGCGGCTGGCTGCAGGTGTGGGCGGGTGCTTCCGGGGGCGGCCGCGTGTCTGCTTCTTATGGGGGGCCGGCTGCGGTGACGACTGTCCAGGCGAAGGGTGCGGTGTGGTGATGTCTGTGCCCTCCTCCAGGAGGGCGGGCTTGATGCAGTCTACCGACACCCAGTCGTTCTTCCCGTGAAGGGCGAGCAGGAACGCCTTGTTATTCGTTTCCAGCACGTGGAAGGGCCCCCTGTAAGGCCTGGTCAGTGGAGGGCGGACGGCGTCATCCCTGACGAAGATGTGGGTGGTGGAGGACAAGCCGGGCAGCGTGAAGGTGACCGACCTGTTGGTATATGTCCGCTTACAGGGGGCGAACTTGCTGACTATGTTGCAAAGCCTCTGAACAGATGGGTTGTGGCGGTCCTCTGTGACTAGCTCACCTGGGACTACGAGGGTCTCGCCATAGGTTTTCTCAGCTGCGGACAGGTCGCCATCGGCCCTAGGGGTGGTTCTCAGCCTGAGGAGGACCCACGGCAGCTGGCATTTCCAATCCTCAGCGGTGCAGCAGGCCATGAGGGACACCTTCAGGGACCTGTGAAAACACTCGACCAAGCCGTTGGCTGCGGGGTTGTAGGCGGTGGTGGTGTGATGAGCTGTCCCCAGAAGCCGTGCCAGGGCAGACCACAATTTGGACAGGAAGGCGGGGCCTCTGTCGGTTGTAATGTGGTCAGGGACGCCGAAGCGGCTGATCCAACTGGAGAGTAGGGCCTCAACACACACGCTGGTGGTGGCTTCTTGCATGGGCATGGCTCCAGGCCACTTTGTTGAGCGGTCGACCACTGTCAGGAGATATCTGGCCCCACCTGATGGGGGAAGGGGCCCGACGATATCGATGTGAACATGGCCGAACCGCCACCCTGGTTGCGGAAACTCACCTATCCCCCACTTTGCTGGTTTGGCACTGCAGGCACTGCCTCGCCCAGGTCCTTGCGTTCTTCTGCACTCCGTGCCAGACAGCCTGTGGATGACGTCGAATACCTGGCGGCGGCGGGAGGCAGGCACCAGGGGGCGGGGCTGGCCGGTACTGACGTCGCGGAGGAGATTTGGACCCCCGGGGGCAAGGGGCACGTCCCTCCACTTCAGGGACGTGATGGCGGTGCAGTAGGCTGGAGTCTCTGGGTCGGCGGCCTGCTCCCTGGCGAGGTCCTCGTAGTTGATCCCGAGCTGCACCGCATTAAGCTCGATCCTGGAGAGGGTGTCTGCCACAGGGTTCTTCTTGCCGGGGAGGTATTTGACTGAACAGGTGAACTCCGCGATGGCCGCGAAGTGTCGCTGCCGCCTGGAAGACCATGCACATCCCTGCCTGGTGAAGGCGTGGACCAGCGGCTGGTGGGCCATGTAGATTGTGAAGAGCATGCCCTCCAGGAGGAACTTGAAGTGCCGGACTGCCCGGTATACTGCGCAGAGTTCCCTGTCGAAGATGCTGGAGCGGGCCTTTGCGGGGTTGAACTTCTTGCTGAAGAAGGCAATTGGCTGGGGGGCGCCGTCAACGACCTGCTCCAGGACAGCTCCACATGCGACGCTGCTGGAGTCCGTCATGAGCTGGAGGGGAGCGGTGGGGTCCTGGTGGGCCAAGGCAGTTGCCTCGGCGAGGGCAGCCTTCGTCAGGGAGAAGGCCTGCTGCTGGCTGGGTCCCCACGCTAAGGATTTTGGTTGGCCCCTCAGGGTTTCTGTCAAGGGGGCCATGGTGTGTGCAGTCTCGGGGATGAACCTCCTGTAGTAATTCACCATCCCGAGGAACTCCTGGACAGCCTTGACAGGGGTGGGGACGGGGAACCTGGTGACAGCTGCGACCTTAGATGTGAGCGGGCAGACACCATCCAAAGATATCTCGTGGCCCAGGAAGTCAGCTTTCTAGACGCCGAAGGTGCACTTGTCAAATCTTACGACGAGGCCGTTCTCCTGCAGGCACTGCAGGACTACCCGGATGTGCCTCTGGTGCTCTTTGTGGGACCTGGAAAATATAAGGATATCATCCATGTAGCAGACGCAGAACTTCAGGTTCCCAAGGATGCTGTCCATGAGCTGCTGGAAGGTTGCCCCTGCGTTCCTCAGGCCGAAGGCGAAGACATACGACCCGAAAGGTGTGATGATGGCGGTTTTCGGGACATCGTCTGGCGCGAGTGGTACCTGAAAATAAGATTTCAAAAGATCCAACTTAGAAAATATTTTGGCCCCGTGGAAGGAGGCCATGAGATCCTGCATGTTCGGCAGGGGGTAATGGTCAGGTTCTGTTGCAAGGTTGAGCCGCCTGTAGTCGCCGCAGGGTCTCCAGGAGGAACCCGGTTTCTGCACCATGTGGAGAGGGGAGGCCCACGGGCTGGAGGCCTTCTTGCATATTCCCATCCATTCCATTTCGGTGAAGGCGTTCTTGGCCTCCTGAAGGCGCCGAGGGGGAAGCCTCCAGAACCTTGCGTGTGTAGGGGGCCCTTTGTTTTTATGTGGTGGTAGATGTCATGTTTAGCTGGGGCCCCGGGTACTTGGCAGAGCTCAGGGCTGAATACGTCAGGGAATTCCTTCAGCAGTTGTGAGTACTGGTGGGGGGCGACGGAGCAGATGGTAGGTGCTTTGGGTCCCGTTGCTAACGGGAGGGACTGGCAGGAGTTGGTGTCGAGGAGGAGCTTTCGACCGACGTTGACTGCCAGCCCGAAGTGGGCAAGGAAATCCGCACCCAGGAGTGGGGTCCTTACGTCTGCGATGATGAAGTCCCAGGCATACCTCCGGCCAAGGATGGAGATCGACGGGAGCCCGATGCCGTAGGAGAGGATGGGGGACCTGTTGGCGGCTGTCAGGAAGGCAGCCGGGTCCGGTGAACGCTTGCGGTCCTCTCTGGACAGCGGGAAGATTGATCTAACAGCCCCTGTGTCGACCAACATTATCCTGCCGGAGACAGTGTCGCGGACATAGAAGCCTAATAGCTCTGGGCCCCTGGGTTCTTCTGTTGCCATGGTGGCCTGTCCTGCTGGCTGCCGCCTCCCCCATTTTTTGGACGGACGAAGGGACACGGCGGTTGGCAGTTCCGGGCATCCTTGCCGTACCGCCTGTGGTAGTAGCAAGGGCCCAGTGGATTCCACCTGTTGTGAGATGGTGGGCGCCTCCTGGTGACGGTGCTTATCTCCTCTGCACCCACTCCTGTTGGATGGGGCTGATGGGGTGTGCAGGCGCTGATGCCTGCTTCGTCGCCTTTACGGAGTCAGTTAGCTGCAGTGCTGTGCGGATCAGGACCTCGAGGGGCATGGTGTAGGGCTCGGGGATTTGAGTGCAGACCTCTGGGAGGAGCTGACAGAGGGGCAGCTCCCGCAACAGGCTTATTTCAGATTGCTTTCCGCTGCCGTCAGTGTTGGGGAGGGTGAGGAGGTCGTCTATCATGCCCCATGACTCCATGACGCTCTGATCCTGCCGTGGGCTGACGGCGAGGTCGAGGGTGCGGGCGGCCTGCTCGGCGACCAGCAGGGAGCAGGTCTCGAGGAGGGACTTCTTTAGGAGGTGGTAAGTGAGGGGGCGTGTGGCGGACACCCACGGGACGAGTTTCTTGTAGATCTCCTCCGGCAGGGCATTGAGTACTGTGTCAGCTTGCAGTACCACGTCGTTGAGTTCCGCCAGCCTGAATTGACTGTTGACCCTGTATAGCCATGCTGACGGGTTCCCCTGGGTGAAAGGCGGCAGCTTTATGGCAGGGTCCCGGGCAGGGAAGCATGCGGGGCATGGGCAGCGGTGTGGAGGAGCGCGAGAGCCTTGGCGTGTGGGCGGGCGCGGGTGATAAGGGTGGGAGGTAGACATCTGAATCCGCAAGGTTAGCGGTTAACTGAATGAGGGAGGGGATGTTTGCGTCCATGCTCGCTCTTGCCCTCTTAATTGGAGTGGGATACTCGCGTCAAAACGAGCTTAGAAGCGCGCCGTCGAGTCCACTAATGATGCTGGTGATTTGCCGATGAGAGTCAGCACGCCCGAACGCTGGTTACAGCGCCGTTGTGAGTCCGCAAGGGGCGTGTGTAGTTCATGGAGCCAAGACTGAGTCGTCGTGTGAGTCCGCTAATGGCTCCGGGAACCACTCCGAGGTCACCACTTTAAGAGGTGCGAAAGAAACGAGCAGGATAAAGTTTCTGCTACTTTATTGGTGACCCAGGTGGTTTATATAGCGGCAGACTGACGTCACACCACGGAACACAATGAGAACAAGGGTGACCTGAGGTCGATAACAATTGACAATAAATACAGTGAACGAATACACTCTGAGTTATACAAATGGACAGAAATTGAGTTGAATACAATCTGATACCTGAGAAAAAGGAATACATGATATACAAATTGGAGACAGGTAAATAATCATATACATAGTTTAAATGATTGGATCTATGTGACCAGCCAATCCCGGTGCGGCGAATCGTAGAGGCAAAGAAAACGGGTCGTCACCATAGAAAACCCACTCAGCTGGGACTTTACAGGCTTCCTGAAGGCCGAGGTTTTATGCTTTCATATAATTTTACCTAACCGACCAAAAATTGAGTACAATTGAGCTGAACTGAACTGAACCCTTTGTTTCAGATTTAAGCACATGCATTAGATCAGATTATATACATACATATATATATATATTATTATAATGTTAGATTATGTGTATGTTTTGATTTGATGTCTATGATTTTGAGATGTCTTTATTTCTTACAGATGACTATTGTGTTCTGTATTTTGATATAATTTTAAGCTATTTCATATGTTTTGAGGTGACTTTGCAATGTATAATTATTCATGTTTGTAACACACTGTGTTCGTGGAAGTTCAAGTAAGTCCTGTACAGAGAGAAAAATATTTTTTAACCATTATCAGGTCGCCACATACTGTATTGACACAGCTGTTTGGGGTGAAGGCAGAAAGGCAAGGGCCACTTTGCTTATCTTGATGAGTTGACAGGCCTTGGCCAGAATGCTTTATTATGTTTACCATGTGTGTCTGTTCCATAGTTATTAACTTTGTCTATGCCTATTATGTTTTCATAATCTGAGTAGAAAAGAATGAGGAAGTGAGAAAAATGAAGTTGACACGCTGACAGCCAGGCCAGTTTGGTCGCAAAATACTTTTTTCTATTTGTTCAGGTGCTTAACCCATGACAAGAAATGTCAGTTTTGAGATAAGGAGCTTGAAGCTCCAGTCCTGTATGTATACTGTTTTTTTTTTTTTTTTTAACGTTAGTTTAACCAGACCACTGAGTTAATATCAACTCTCCTAGGGCTGGCCCGAAGGATTAGACAAGCTATTTAAACTCTCTAAGAATTTAATTATAACTAGTGACTTATGTTAATCTAAGAATTAATTAAGTTAATTAGGAATATTTTATAAATTATTCTATGAATCTTTTATTTTAAGTTAATTAGGAATATATTATAAATTGTTCTATAAATCTTATATTTTATCATATAAATGATTAAATTTAAGGAATTTTATAATATTAAAAAGTGAAAATTTGTCATTTTCTGACAGTATATCTTTAAAAGAATATCTTCTAAATAAAATGTCTCTTTGGATTCTATATTTTGGACATACCTTTAAAATATGCTTTACTGTTATTTGTACATTACATATTTCGCACATAGGTATAGGGGCATGGGGGTTACTCATCAGGTAACCATGTGTCAGTTTAGTGTGACCAATTCTTAGCCGTGTCAACATTACTGAAAACCTGCGGCAATTCTGATAAGATGATGGCCACGGGTCTACAGTTTCTTTTATTTCTCTTAATTTATTGTTAAGATTGCTTTCCCTCCAGTTATTTTGCCATTTCTTCTTAATCACCACTTTACTGTATCTAGTATAATCTTCTAATGGTAATAATTCTGCTGATATTGGGAGTGTTCTAGCCTCTTTTGCATAGGTGTCAGCTTTTTCATTGCCTTCTAATCCTATGTGAGATGGTATCCAACATAGAGTAACAGATATCTTTTGCATTTTCATTTCATGTAATGTATGTCTAATTTCATTTACAATTTTATTTTTTGGAGTATAAGAGTTTATTGCATTTATTGAACTTCGTGAATCGCTAAAGATGGTTACTTCGTTAAACTGGTTTTCATATATAGTTGTTAATGCTGTTTTTATTGCTAGTAATTCAGCAGTGAACACTGATGCTTTGTTATGTAAAGAGGCTTGGCTCTTTATATTGTTTCCGTAAACAGCGAGTCCAACTCCCACATCATCTTTGGAACCATCAGTATATAAATGATTATTACTGTGTACCTTGATATGTTCCAGAGCATACAGTTTCATAGCAAGTGGGTTATTCAATTTATTAACTGGTATTGTACTTAGTTTGTTACATATCTGGGGAGCACTTATCATCCATGGAGGCATTATTTTGTTAAAATTGTAAAATCTAATATTATAAAGATCATTGTTAATAAATAATCTATTAGATCTAATAGGGAAGGATGGGGTAATTTTTGTATTCCAGAAACAATCTGGTTTTTTAAATAAATCTTTGGTTTTTGCTGGACTATTTATAATTTTTAAACCCCTGCACATCGTTGTTATTTTGAATTTATAAGATAGTGGCATTTCTCCACTTTCTACAATCAAGGATTGGACTGGTGATGATTTGAATGCTCCGGTGGCTAACCGAATCCCAAGATGATGTACTGGATCTAGCATTTTGAGAATAGTCTCACTAGTAGAACTATAAATTGGACTGCCATATTCTAATATTGGTAGAACTGTAGCCTTATAAAGTTTCAATAAAATCTCTCTGTCAGCACCCCATGAAGTGTGGGCTAATTTTTTTAATATATTTAAAGATTTCAAGGCCTTTGCTTTGGTATGTCTTACATGGGCCTTCCAGTTCAAATGATTGTCAAAATATAGGCCTAAGAGTTTGACTTCTGGATAAAATTGGATGGGAGTGTTATTCATGGTAAGAACTATATCTTCGTTTCTGAGCCAACGTTTATCCCTATAAAATGCTATTGCTTGTGTTTTTTCATCAGAAAATTTAAATCCAACAGATAATGCCCATTGTTCAATTTTATTTGTGGAGATATTTAAGATTCTTTGGATGTGGCGCAAGTTGCTTGAAGTGTAAAAAATGGCAAAATCATCAACATATAAGCTGTTATTTACATCTTTTGGAAGTGTTTTAACTATATTATTGATAGCTAGTGTAAATAATGTGCTGCTTAGTACGCTTCCTTGAGGGATACCTTCTTTTATTTCAAATGTTTCCGATAATACTGTTTCAATTCTAGTTTGAAATGTTCTTTCTGTTAAGAAATTTCGTATGAAAATTGGGAGTTCACCCCTTAGATTTATGTCATATAGAGTTTTTATAATTAAATGTCTCCATGTTGTATCATAAGCTTTTTGAATGTCAAATAAGACTGCAACAGTGATTTTCTTTTGTACAAATCCTCTTTTGATTTGATCTTCTAGTGATGTTAGTGAGTTTAAAGTTGAATGATTTTTCCTACTTCCAGACTGAGTGCCTGCTAGAACTTTATTTTTCTCTAAATACCATATGAGTCTATTATTTACCATTTTTTCCATGAGTTTACAAAGACAACTAGTTAGTGATATAGGTCTATAATTATTTACTGATGTAGGATCTTTGCCAGGTTTGGGTATAGGAATTACTATAGCATGTTTCCATGCTTTGGGAAGTAGTTTCTTTTTCCACAGGTGATTATAAAATTTCAATAAGTATTCTTTGGCTTTAATGTTAAGATGTATAAGAAGTTCAAAAGAGATATTATCTTTTCCTGGGGCAGAGTTACTACAAGATTTTAATGCAGCATCAAATTCTTCTAATGTAAATGGGACATTGTAGTATAGTTGTTGACTTGTTTCAAAATTAATTATGATTTTTTCTTCATTCCTTTTTCTATTTCGAAAATGTTCGTCTAAATTCAAGCTATTACTTACTGATTCTAGGTGGCGACCTATTATATTTGATATTTCTTTTAAATCATGAACTCTTTCTCCGTTATGTAATATTGGGGATCTAGGTGATCGACTATATTTGCCATTAATTTTTCGAAATCTATCCCACATTTGTTTAACAGTGTCATTTGAGAAATTGGAAACGTAATTGTCCCAAGATGACTTCCTATTACTAATAACTTTTTTCCTGAATTGAGCAGATATTTTATTCAATAAAGGTTTGATATAATCAATTTCCAATGCTATTAATACTAAGACTTTCAATGTATGTCTGTTACTTTTATATAATTTGTTATATCTTTGGTTTAGTCTGTCTAATCGTCTACTTATTTTGTGCTTCAGTTTGATAATTTCTGAAAGTTCTGTAGACCACCATGGAACAGGATTTATTTTTGGTTTATAAGTAGTCATTGGTATTGATTTGTGTCCAGAACTAATTACAAAATCTGTAAAATATGAATTAATTTCGTTGTGATCATTGTTACTTTGGAAAGGGGAAACATTTTTGGTAACTAAATTATACTTTTCCCAGTCAGCTTTTTTAAAATTCAATTTTGGTATAAATTGTTGATGATTATCTTCAAGACATGTGATTACAATTGGGTAGTGATCACTGGCATAAAGATCATCTAGAGTATTCCACTCCAATCTGTCTACTAATGAGGTGGAACAAATAGACAGGTCTACAGATGACAGGGTCCCATGAGTTTTTGAAAAGTATGTTGGGGTTTCATTTTCATTTAAACAACAATAGTTGTAATTAAGTATTAGACTTTCTATGTCTTTACCTGCTCTATCTGCATCTATGATACTGGCATCCCATAAAGGGTGGTGAGCATTAAAATCACCTAAAACTAAAATAGGTTCATTGAACTGTGATAAAATGTTTGATAAATCAGCCATATCATAATTTTCATTAGGTTGATTATAAAGATTGCAGACTAAAAAGCTAGATTTGTTTGTTAGATGCAGGCGAATTGAAGAAATTTGAAATGAATTACTATTAACTGTAATTTTATCATACGTTACGCGATTATGAACATATATTGCTGTTCCTAACTTGCCTTCTCCTGAAACGGAGGAGGCTAGAAAGTAATTACATATTGATGGAACTGGATCATTAACATGTTGTAAACATATGCACATTGGTTCATGTTGTTTTAGGAGTCTTTGTATTTCACCCAAGTGCAATCTTGTTTTCAAACCGTTTATGTTCCATTGAATAATAGTATAATTGAATAGGATGAAAGTTAAATGATTTTGTATAGTTGATTATTAATTTTTTTAATAATTTTTAAACAATGGGTAACTATTCTCTTAATTAGATTTAATTTTCTTTTTGTTTTTTTGACATTTCTGTGTAAACTTCTGAATCAATAGATAATTTAATTTCTTCTTGTCTGGTTAAGAAATTGTCTAATACTGCTATTTTACTCTCACGATAATATAGCAAGTGTCCAATACACATACAATCTTTGGTATGTGATTCTAGCTGACTTGAGGTATTATCTTTTCTAGTTAAGAAATTCCTTATTACGTTTGTCAATTTTTCCTTATTTAAGGGTTTTGTTTCTTTGCAATATTGCAAAAAGCACTTATGGCATCCACATCGTTCATGATGAGGTTCAGTTTGTGGTGTTATACCTTCTTGGCTACACTGTTGACACTCACAATTATCATTTTGCCTTCCTTGGATTGATTGAATTTTGTCTTGAAATTTACTTGGAAACACTGGTGAAGGACTTATTTCATCAATGTTATCTAAATTAGTGGATGTTTTCCTGTTGAGTTTGGGCATTTTTTTCTTCTTGGTGTCATTGGTGTTAACCTGAGTTTTTGGGGGAGAAATTATTTCTCTACCTCGTTTTCTTCTTGTTTCGTCAGCATGATTTTCTTCCTCTTCAGAGTCTATTGATTGCAATTCTTCATCTTTCATTAGTATTTCATAAGGGTTGCTTATTAGTACTGTGTTACTAGATTCTCTAAGAGACTTTATGTTAATTTCTATGTCTGTTGACCTTGTCGTTTCTTTATCATTTGCTTTTTCATGTATTTTAACATTTTTCTTGGGTAATACTTTTCCTACAGCATCTCTATATGATTTATTTCTAGCAGGGTCCATTAAACCTCTTGATTTCAATTCTTGTTTTCCTTCTGGAATTGACATGCCAGACCTGCTTATTAATAATTTTAGTTCTGTGTTATATATGTAGAATGGGCATATCTTTGATCTGGCATGGTGGTCTTGCCCACAATTACAACATTTTGATGCTCCACAGTTCCAAGTGGTTTCGTGATCTTCTGAGCCGCAGAATGCACAAACTGGATCGTTTCTACATTTGTTTTTTGTGTGACCATATTTAGAGCAGTTTGTACATTGAAGAGGCTTTGGTATATGGGGTAATACCTCTCTTCTCTGGCCTTCTATTTTAATATTAGGTGGAAGAGTCTGGCCTTCAAATTTAATTTTAGCTATTCTCAGTTTTTTGCCATGATGCCTTTTATTTGGGATTTCATATACTTTTACGTTTACAATATTGGGATATCTCATTTTTAATGAGTTCAGTAGTAATGTCTCATCTGGTAGGCCATCACTATCATTATTGGGTGGTAACATTACTGTTCCCTCAATACTGTTTAACTTGTCATGTCTTTGGACCGTGACTTTTATTCCATTCATATTATCAAGCTTTTGATAAGTTTCCGACTGAATTTTTGTGGTAGCTTCAACTATCCATTCTTTTCTTGCTATAGATCTAAATGTCATTTCTTTGGTCGGGTACTGAGTTAATAAAATATTTTCAAATTTAGCAGCGGTCAGTTCGGTTTCTGTTTTAAAAACCAAGTATCTTGGCCAACTGTCATTTCCAAATAATGAATCGAAGTGTATCAATGTAGGGTCTGGTCTATATTTAGGTCGTCTATTTCGAATTCTGTTTATATTTTCAGTTTTTTCATTTGTTACTGGTACAGTTTCCTTTTGTGGCACAGAGTATGGTTCCATAGTTATTATGTTAGATATGGGTATGGGTCTGGAATTATTCACTTCTTTATTTAAGCTTTCCTGAGCCAGTTCCAAGTCCGATCTACGGTCGTCAACAGGAGTTAATGTATTATCCATAGACACGAGTATCTATGTTATTTCTGCCAGGTAGTCCTCCGCCCACCATATTCCCTAATAAGACGGAGCCCAACAAGGGAGGGATGTGTTATGCGACTGTAAGTGGCCACCCCTAGAGGCTACAACCTGGTTATACACATGGCTCCCAGAACTTGAGGCGTCATCAGTCCGTCGAGATCAGACCCAGCTCTGGGAGCCTTGTTTGACATAAGACTTTCCCCTCGCTCGGGCACGTCAGGTACTCGTATTCTA
Source organism: Macrobrachium rosenbergii (assembly GCA_039081455.1). Taxonomy (NCBI): domain Eukaryota; kingdom Metazoa; phylum Arthropoda; class Malacostraca; order Decapoda; family Palaemonidae; genus Macrobrachium; species Macrobrachium rosenbergii. The sequence continues at coordinate 4,048,078 of JANJGK010000018.1, forward strand.
CGGGTGGAGAGGCATGTCAGTCCTCTTTACCCTCCATCAAATCAGAGGAGCAGTCAGAGCCGTAATCCAATTTAGGTCCAATGTTATCAACTAATGGTCATTCTTGATAGGGGAAGAAGATAGGGATTGAAAATGGAGAAGGCTTGAAAGTGGACCGAGCTTAGTCTGGATGCTCAGAACTGACCAATGTAGCATGGTTAGACCTGCCAGGGTAGGGTGCTACCCAACTACCATAGCCCAGTTCATCCTTGCAACACACAAGCCCCACCACCACATCAAGGTGTCGGGCCATTGGTGGGGATAAAAATCTCTTAAAATAATGAAATACAGATAAACTTTAATGTATAAACTATTTGGATATGCAAAACGCAAAAAGCGTACCGTAGTACAGAGAAAGAAAGCCAAGGAAAGGTGTTTGGATATCTACAACGAATGTTGAGGAAACTGAAAAAGCTCAAGAGTAAATTGCTTTAATCAATATATTCTGGTACTTCATTATATTGCCCAAAATTACAGGAGGGTCTAAAACATGCTGTGCCAAAATATCATGAAGATGGAGCGGATGTATAAAAAGACATTCAAGAAAACTTATGCGATAACGGGCTTGAAATTGTTAGCAGTCTGTTTATAGCAAATTCAGCTGAAAAGATACTATCAACATCAACTGCGTTTTAGGACAGTCTCGGATGGATTTACATACTCAATGGAAAGTCAAAGTACCAGAGAACATTGTGTAATATTATATAGGCCAAGTCGAAAGGTCTCTTCATAACAGACAATAAAACCATCAGAAGTGGATTTTCAAATTACATCCACAAATATGTTTTAACTCAAATGTTTAATTTTGTAATCGGATCTCTGGATAGCTTCTTCACCTCTAAACGTCTGATTTTTTTTCTCTCTCTCTCTCTTCAGTCTGTTGACTATAAGCAGGCTGAATATTTTTGTCACAATATCCGTAAAAGTAATACTTCCACAGTTACCAGATTTAGCCAGATCTCCGTTCTTTTGCTTGTTAGCTTTTGCTCCCCGTTTCTGTTAATTGGATTCTGTTACGTCATTCCTCATTCTGCAACATTCCAAAATTATCTGCACAGTCGTTCCATCAGTCAGTTAGTTTCCATCGACCAAGTTACAGTATTACTTAACTTCAAAATTTTGAATTCAATAATCGGCACATTTAGAGCTTTTTCAGTTGCTGAAATAACGGTTTAATGATCCCGTTTATGTCTCTGTATTCATGATTTAACGTAAATACTCCAACCAGTATCGTCATATCTCTTCGTCTGAATTTATTATCCATAACCTTAAAACTGTCCAGCTTAGTAATTTTTATTATCATGATAAAATGACAAGACACTGCCAAGTGTTGTCTTTCTCCTTTTTCCAGTGTTATTATTGACATAACCAGTTTTTGCCAGTTACCTTCCTCTTTTTTTTTGTCACACAACAACACTTCGTAATATGTTCCATGCCACGCCATTGAAAGTATCAGCTGTAAGTGGTGAAATTATAGTAACTGTGGAAATACTGTCTAGTCCAGTCCATGCCAATCAGTCAGTAGTAGTTTAAGTCATAGTCTTGGTAATTGGCAAGCCGGCAATGAATATATGTATATATATATATATATATATATATATATATATATATATATATATATATATATATATATATATATATATATATATATATATATATATATATATATATATATATATATATATATATATATATATATATATATATATATATATATATATATATATATATATATATGTAGAATCTACTGGTCACTTTTACCAGACACATTTGTAATTCTAATAGCCACAATGCCCTCTTAACTTCTCGAATTCTTCGCGCTTTTTTGGATATGCTTGTAACTACGAACCCGTAACATCCAAACACAAGAAATTGAAGAGACTTGTGATTGCCGGTCGCGGAAGACGAACCCGGAACACCTTAACCACGAGGAGGTCACTTTGCCGACCTGACCTTCTCGTGGTCAGGTCGGCAACGTGACCTCCTTGTGGTTAAGGTGACCCGGGTTCGTCTCCCGCGACCGGCAATCACAAGTCTCTTCAATTTCTTGTGTTTGGATGTTACGGCTTCGTAGTTACAAGCATATCCAAAAAAGCGCGAAGAATTCGAGAAGTTAAGAGGGCATTGTGGCTATTAGAATTACACACACACACACACACACACACACACACACACACACACACACACACACACACATATATATATATATATATATATATATATATATATATATATATATATATATATATATATATATATATATATATATATATATATATATTGCTTAACAAAATACCTCAGTATTAGAAATAGTTATTATATTCTCTGTTTTTTGTCATGTTTTTTTCAGTATTCATTTCTGTAACATTTTCAAGAATTTTCCTTTATCTCTCTGTCATTTAAAATGTATTTTTAATGATTTTCGTATATTTTTCAAATGGTTTTCAGATTTCCTGCTGTCTTGTCCTTTTTGTATTTCTTTTACCACCGCTTATTGGATTGTGTACATATTGTATAATTTCTATTTGATTTTATGTCACCTAGCATCGGTTTTTTTCTACTGGTGCTTTAACTTGTCGTCTTGCTTCACTATATTGTTTTCCTATAAATTCTTCCAAATTTTCACTATTTTTCTTCTTACATTGTAGTTCTTGAGCTTTCAAGTTTTTTCTTTAACGCTCTCTCTGCTTCTTTAGTAATTATGTGTTTGGAAATCACTACTGTCTTCGAGTTATTTTCCGAAAAACTCTACATAAAGTAATTTCTAAATGTATGAATGTACTCACTAATAGAAAATCTATTGTAATTTCTAGATCACTTGTTTGCTCATGTGATTTTTCTCTTTTCTGTAAATCACAGATCACTTAACAAAGTTTATCTTTAATATTTGCTGGACTCTTATCTTTTTCAGTTGGTTCCTGAAGAACTGACTTTTAAAATATTACCTGTGCTTCCATAATCTCCCACTGGTACATATACAATGAAAACTAAGGCCAATTGCCATGATACTTTAAATGAATAGGCATGGGTTTTCTTTAAAAAATCTACTGAAAATTATTTTTATGTATTTCTATACAATCAGAAGCTTCAGTATATTTTATTCTTCATTAATTTTGTGACTCAGCAGTTCTTGTATTCTCAATTTTGTCCTATAGTACAGATAACCTTTATTATAATTTACCTTTATATATCTTTATTTTATTTTTTATCAGATTTAGCATTGCTTTTATAGTCAATTATTATTCTACCACTCTATTCAGATGGCTGTTTATCGAGCATCTCATTTTCACAGTTCAGCTCTCAGCTTTTCATTTTCTTCTTTTTGATTCCCTTTCATATTAGGATCAATTCTTGCTTTTCTGAATCCTGCGTTTCTGCGTCCTCACATCTCCTGTGTCCGATTGATTTTAGGTTCGCCAGCTCGCGTATGTGCTGTCAGAAATCCGTAGCTGAGTGTCGTCAGTGTTAGATTCACATACCTTTAACGTTATTACGTCATTTAACTTCCGCAGTTCTACTTCTTTAACATTATTCAGCAACTTTTTGGTGATTGTTTTGTCAATTGGTGTTTGCTACGTTTTTTTTTTTTCATTTATTGTTATTCTTCCAAAATTCATGGCATATCCTTCAACATAGTATTGTTGACTTCTAATATTCTAGATATCCTTCAAGCATCTCTTACCTTCATCATTTTATTAATATTTTCTGTACACATATAGTGTATGACAACATGCACGATACTACTGCTCATGTGCATCACTGCCTAAACGGACTGTTATAACGACTGAACTGATTGGTGTTTGATCTTGAATCTAAAGGCAATAGGACTGATATAATGCTTAGGAAAATGAACATGTGCAGTATCATTAAACTACATTAAATAGACTTTAAGTGAATTTCAGTCTTGCTTTTTTCTACCTTTACTCTTTACCACTTTCACTCACATGGTGTCTCTTGTGAGCGGGGATATTCTACCCCATTTAAATGCTGAGATATATAAACAGTCCTGAATAATATCAGGGAGTTTATGCAGACTCCTAAGTTTCAATTTCCAGCAATTCTCTCTCTCTCTCTCTCTCTCTCTCTCTCTCTCTCTCTCTCTCTCTCTCTCTCTCTCTCTCTCTCTCTTGTACCTAAGTCCTGGCAAATATGATATTGGTATTCTACTGGTGTTTCTGAGAAGCGTTCCTGTGAAGAATATGGCGAAAATGTTTCCTTCCATAACAAGAACTTCAGCTGTTAGCAGAAGAAGAGGAGGGCAATAACAACTACAAGTGCTATGGGAAATACTCCTCTTGTGTGGAATGGTTTGACATAATGAATTGACTGATTTTAATGGATGTAAAAGTGTATTTCTGAGGCATTTGCAGTGGAGAACTGATCGTGTTCTCAAACACTGGCGTGAGTATTTAGTGAAGAGGCATATTCAAAATTAATAGAACCGCTTTTAATATCGACAGTATTTTACCGTTGCATTGGGAAAATGAAGATTTCATTTATGGATGGTTAGAAAGGAAAAACAAATATAGTTAGGTGTTTATAATATACTCAAAGATTTACTATATCAAGGATTTATTAATTCAGAATTATTCACAATTAATTGTCTTATTCTTCACCAATGTCGGCATCCGTCCCTCATTCATTTTAGACATATTATTTTTTTTTAATTTGTTATCTTTGCTTTTGACTGTATTTTCTATAATCTGGGGATTGATATCAAAACAAATTTTCAATTATATTTTTATTTTTTTACTTTTATCTCCAAACTGTAATTACAGTTTCAACGCAGCTGTATGTAAATAACATTTGAGTTCTGGGAAGTGAAATTAGATTCTTTTTTGCCTAATTAATTCTGCATAATTAATTTCCTCTATTTCGTAATGTGCAATAGCTTACATCCCATGGACTCTCTCAATTTGGTTTTGACTTCCTTTAGTGTAGAGTCCAACCATTTTCTAGTGTTTCTCATATATTATATATTTGGATAGATTGGTTATTTAACCATAAAATAGGTTATTTTAATTGTTTTCAATTTTATTGAAGGTTCTGGTTTGTTCGTTCGAGTGCTTGGATAATGAATAACTCTTGTGGTATTTGCTTGGTGATCATATTAACTTTGGGTTCTTTTCATTATACTGAATGATTTTTGTAAAATAATAATAATATTAAAAGGTAAAAGAGAAGTAAAACATTGTCATATATATATATATATATATATATATATATATATATATATATATATATATATATATATATATATATATATGACAATGCTTTACTTCTCTTTTACCTTTTATTATTACTATTATTATTATTATTATTATTATTATTATTATTATTATTATTATTTGACAGAAATAGTTCAGTACAATGAAAAGAACATAAAGTTAATATGATCACCAAGGAAATACCAAAAGAGTTATTCATTATATATACAGTATATATATACATATATATATATATATATATATATATATATATATATATATATATATATATATATATATATATATATATATATATACACACGCACACAAACACAAACACACACACACACACACACACACACACACACACACACACACATATATATATATATATATATATATATATATATATATATATATATATATATATATATATATATATATATATATATATATATATATATATATATATATATATTAGAAATAATCAACACAGTCATGTGTGGAACAGAAATAGATTTTACTCACATCAAGATCGAACCCAGGTCTTTCAATTGAAAGGCAAGGGCGCTGCCCACTAGGCCATACAAGTCATAAAAGAAGTTGGAACCTGAGTCCCACTGCACACAAGGAATTGCCTGGGCAAGCTACCTGCTTGCATACCAGCATGTTTTTCTCAACTTCCCGACTCAGCAATGACCCAGTTGACAGCATCCCATTCGAATTATCCCTTCTGAGTGATTATAATAGTTTTTCCCCAACTTCCCGACTCAGCAATAACCCAGTTGACTGCATTTCATTCGAATTATCCCCTCTGAGTGAATAATTCAAATGAGATGCTGTCAACTGGGTCATTGCTGAGTCGGGAAGTTGGGGAAAACACGCTGGTTCGACCCCACGGGACGGTGGACTTATTATCAACTTAAAAATTCCCCTTCGGTAACATATATGAAAATATATTATTTCCGAGGTAGAGTGAATTGGATATTAAAGGACGTTTGTAGCTTTCTGATTATATATATATATATATATATATATATATATATATATATATATATATATATATATATATATATATATAGATAGATTATGTGGGGGTGCCTGCATTTATACTTTACTTTACTAGTCTTAGACTTACAAAAACTTCTCATAACCACAAACATAATAACTGAATAAACTATTAATAATTGGTAGGTCACCAAGTAAGAATATGTTCCTTAACACTGCTTTACTTTATGCACACAACATGGTAAATTTCAAGGTGGGAATGATGGATAAAAATCACTAAATAAACAGGTGGGAAAAAGGTACAACAGTAATGCGCTGAGTTAATAATTAATGCATCAATTCACCCAAAGGGTGTTTGTAAATGGCCACTTGCAAGTGGTCAGCAAGCCAATTGGTAATGTAATGATAAAAGGCTATGTAGGTAACTTGCACTGATAACACTTCTGGAGGGGAAATAATTCCAGATAAGACTACTAACTAAGTTCAATTAAATTTTAGGATCTGGACAGAGGAAACAGTGACCTTCTCCAGGTGTTTTCCCCGGAGAGGCATTACGGGCTCGACCATTGAAGAGGGCTGCTTGGCAACTCCTAAATTCTACCCTGCCACACCAACCTTTGTGAGTCTACCTACACTCCTACTGTCTTGATATTTTCCCCCTAAATTCTATGAGTTAGCGACCCAGCAGTGTAGAAAACCGTAAAAGCAGATATTCCACTTCCCTTTCGGGTGTGAAGGTCTGAACTGAAAAGGTGCTGGTATCAGTTACATTAAATACTTCCCCCCTAATGGGTCCATGCTCATGCAAATGGAAATAGTCTAAGAGGATATAACCTTAACCTATCGCAGGAGGAGGAGTGGGTTTACTAGCTTACCTAACTTAATGTCCCTAACACTAACTTAGGGGTATCTGCTGATATCTAGCTGGGCTGTCTCTGACAACAGTCAAAATGTGAGCTTAGCATAATTTAGGATTCAAGTTGCACACTATTGCTGACTATACACAGATTCAAGCTACCACAGCACCATAGCAAGTGATAATGAGCTAATTACAGGTAAATACAGGTAATAATATTGAGATACCCAGGAGCTAGGTACTCTATAATACATGCTAACAAATACAAGAATTTAAAATGCAACAAGATGTAAAATAAAAATGCAACAGAAATACTAAGACACCTAGGACATGCTTTCCAGCTGTGTGCTAGAGAACAGACTTAGCAAATTACAAAATAAATTTTCTCAATCCAACCAGTTATTATGGTTAGGGGTTAGGAGACAACCTAGGCCTCTGTCTCTGGGCAAGGGACCAGGATTGCTCTGACAAGATTAGGCACTGTTACAAACATATGATATAACTGACATGAGAGCACCCTACTTCTTTTCCTCCTTGCTTTCCTTCGTACTTTAGGCTTATGTCTCATAGCTGGAACCTTGGCATCTGGCTCCAGAGGAGGTTGAGAAGAACCTGGGGCTAGGTCTGCGGCCGCAATACCACTACCCTCGGGACTGAGACCTGGGGTGACTATGGGTGTTCCATCATCTGGAGAAAAAGGCGCTGAGTCAGCTACTGCTCTGGCTGCTGCGACAACCTGGACAGGAGGGGTGCCAACTTGTTCTGCTAGCTTTTGTTGCATGGCCTCTACACTGGTGACCAGCTTAAACAGGACTTCTTGAAGAGATTCATCCACCAGAGTCTTGTCTTCTGGGGACTGTGATGAAGTAGAAGAGGTGGATGTAGATGCAAGAGGCTTGCAGGTGCAAGGACCAACTCAGGCATGGGTTGCAAGGCTGCACCGGAGAACGAGGTCAGGGGAATTCGCAAAAGGCCCTACTGGACTTCAGGCTGGCTCTCAGCCAGACATGGATGGCAGGCCAGGCTAGTAGTCGAGAGTGGGGTTGGAATGGGATCTCCTGAAGGGAGATCGACAGCGTGCTCTAGCTCTGACCCTAATGCAGACTCAGGCACAGGATTTGAAAAGGGGACATCAACGGCCTTATAACCAAGAGTTCCAGGCATCCATGCTTGTACACTTTGAAAAGAACCAGTATCTGGCTCTGCTGGGGGCTCAATGACCAGATGGGTCAGAGCACTAAGCTGGCCAGGCATAGGCACTGGCTGCAGCTCAATGGAAAGTCTGGATTAACATAAACACATGACAGAGACTTGCATGGGCAGGATTCACAGGAGGCCCAGAATGGGGCTAGCAAGAGGGGTCCTCTCCAAAGAGGAGGTCATAGCCTTCAGGAAGATCCTGCTTTTATGGGGTCTAGTGACCCTCAATCAGACTGCCAGGAGTGTCAGCTTCCAATTATCTATGCCTTCAATAGTTATAGGCTTGTTTTCTTCAATAATGACCCTATAGGGTACTTTGTCTTGTCTGGTATGGGAGATTTGAGCACGAGTATCTTCAAAAGCTAACACCTGTTGAGCATGATAACCACCTCGAAGGGGTGCAACATAATCAGGGGCCCACAACTGGAGGTAAGAAAGAGGATGGATGAGTGGCTGCCACAGCAACAACAGTGGTATTTTTCTTCACAGGGCAATCCCTGAAATTCGGGGAATGCCCATATTTATTACAAGTATAGTAGTAAACCTGGCAATAATCTCTATGAGGAGCAGTTACAGTATGGGTAGGCTCGGAGTTCAGATTAAAGGGGGCTATGACACAGCTCACTTTAAGCTTTACACTGGGCTTCTACGTGCCCTGTTTTTTTTACAACAGGTACACACAGGTGGTTATGAAGATAGGTCAGTTCTGGCTCAGACTGCCAAGGCAGCGAGGTCTTGGAGGCTGGGTGGTATGTCTCTTAAGCATCAGTCATGTGGCAGCACTCAGTGAATAATTTTGGATAATTTTGGCTGTTTCTCACAAATGTATAAGGCTAAGGGTTTCGGAGCATAATAGAGGAAGTCCTCAAGCTACATCTTGGCACTCCACGGCGTCAATACAGCAACACAAGGCTTGGTTCTATTTGTAAGACCAGTCAGACCATGTTTGACTGATCTCCTTCGGAAGACCTCGTTATCTTTGCCTCCAGTGCTAAGGCATAATTTCATGTGAGATTGCTACAGCCTTCCTGCTTGCATCAAGGTCTCCCTTGTCACCATTTTCTAAGGCATTTAGGGCATCCTGTCCCTTTTCAGCCATGTGTTTTGCTAGGATTAAGGCCTTTTCAGTATCAGTTGGATTATACTCTAAGAAAAGGAATTCTATTTGGTCCAGCCATGCCTCTGGCTCTGCTGAGTTCCATTTAGGCATGAGGTGGCTGATATTTGAGATAATGGAAGGAGCAGAGACCAGGGTTGGATTTTTGGTTCGGTGTTGAGCCAGTACCATGGCACTATCTTGCTTGGCTCCTTCAATTTTGGCTTCCTTCCCCTTCAAGGCTAGTTGATACTGTCGCTCTTTCTCCTTCTCTAGTGCCAAGGCTAGTTCATGCTATCTCTGCTTCTCTGCCTGCTTCTCCTTCTATTCTTGTTTCAGCCTTTCCAGCTGCAGTTCATACTCTTTTTCTCCTTCTCTGGCTCTTTTAGTGGCAGCTACTTGATCCCGAACCCACTGGATCAGCTGCTCTTCTTTTAATGCCATAGTCTTATCTATGTCTGTGAAAAGTTTGTACTTTTTGGCAAACATCACTGCTAATTCTAAGAAATGGCACTCTGAACTGGCAGAGCATATCCAAAATAAGGAAGTGGGCTCTAGAAGGCTCCAGTGGAATGGAAGTGTCCCTTAGGAATGGTGACACTTGGAATGGGAATGCGTCCTTGTAATAAGGATGACACAGACACTCATGAGCAATATGGTTCAAAAGAACTAGTGGATTGTTCAAAGAACAATGAATGACATGCACCCAGACTACGCTGGCTATGGTACAGAGGCTTTGGGTTCCGAATAGCGGAAATATAACACACTGACGAGATTTACTCTCAGATGTGAATGAGTTCTGAAGAACAGGATAATTTGAGGCGCCAAGGTGCAACAAATGGGTTTGCAAAGCACAAAATGTGCAGATTGGTTCACAAGGAATGATGGACTGTTAAGAAGAACAGTAGGTTTTGTTCATGAAGAACTGTTAGGTTAAGCTTACACGAGGCAATCAATAGTCTAGCCAGTCATGCATAGGCTAGGTGCTTAAAGCAATTAATTAAATGGCATGTAGTGGACAATGGCACATTCATAAGTTTATGCATAAAACACAGGAAATGCTTAACTTTCCCATGGACACAATGGTAACACATGGAGCAGAAGTGTTGTCCAAATAGAACAGAGTGAAATTAATTAATTAAACATGCAGTGCATTAATGGCACGATAATAAGCAGTGTGGGCAACACACACACACACACACACACGCACACAAAGAAAATAAAATTACCACAATAAGGGTAATTAATCAAATAAACATTCAGTGAAAAAATGACATGAGAATAAGCAGTGTAGGCAACACACACACAAAAAACAAATGAAATTAGCACAATAACTGTAATGATAATCAAGAATAGGCTACCAATGAGTTTGTAAATTTCCCAATTGGGATATATGTGTGAGACTGGAAAATCCCAGTAAAATGACTACCTAGTGCTTTAAATGGGTTTGCTTTGCACGAAGTAGCCTACTCGATTCTTGTAAGGCAATGGTCGTATTTGTATCGAGTAATACATAACCAAATGTTAACAAATCATGCTTCCCATAGTTTGGGTAAAAGAATGCCACATTGGTTAAGGATACTGAAAATCCTCTCTCCACTGAAATGAGCTTACATAGCATAAGAATGGATACGTGAAGTTTGCGTTCTTTACAAATGAAGAATGACTACTCTCTCAAGTAAAGATAATAAGGGTGTGTTTTCTTTTCACACTAAAGTGAAAGACTTCTGTGGCAGAGATGGCAAGAACTTGTGCAGATATAAAAAGCAGTGCATACTATGAATGAAATGACGACATACAGATGTGTATGACAGGTGACAGTGACTCCAAGATGGCTGTCTTGTTTTGACAGTTCAAGGCCAATTATACGAACGTGTTTGCGCGAGGCGAAGTGGGTGAACTCTAATGGATACTGATCGCGTGTATGAAAAATATATGCATACACAAAAGACACAAAAAAGAAAATATCTTTTAATCACGAGACACAAATTTAAGTATACTGATCTCTTTTGTGCGAGTTAAGTACACCTAAATGCATAAGTAAACGATACGCTGGTAACACAGTTACTACTCTATGGACTATAAATTCTGAAAACCTAGTAAGACTTTCTCTTAAGCAAACAGGTGGTGCACGGGCCAGGCAATTCTGAGTGAAGCAAAGTGGAGCGAGACGGGTTAACTTTCTTTGAGCAGTTACGTTGCCAGTCGCCAACCATGGTATATCCTATGCGTCGTGCTGATGAAATTCCATGGCCTTAATAGAAGAGAAATTGTGCAATTTCCTCTTGATATAAGTTACAAATATTCTTCCCACGCTTATTCCATCTTGCTTTTTAATGAATATGAGAACAAATTAAATAAGAATGAATAAAAACAAAAGAAAGGAACTTTATTTATATTAATTTTTGTTAATGGATTTTACATATTTTTCATAGCAAACTAAGGGATTTCGGACAAATATGGAAGCATACATTCCAAAAAAAAATTCATTTCTGGTTCCTTGACAACGCAAGATGGTAAATCTATTTAGAAACCAACTTTATGACTACAATGACAGAGTTTAAATTAGGTTAAGAAAGTAAATCAACGATATCTTGATTTTTCATTTTGGACTTATTAGGAGCTTAATAAACATATGCACATAAATAACTTACTATATGTTATAGATATACTTTGCGCTCCTGTGTAACGTATTGGACAGAAAATTTGGCTAAAAAGTATCCCGTGGTGATCATGAACTCGTGACAATGGCAACAAAATGTCATTTATGCACATATGGCTTATACATTAGGTGCAATTAAACCTTATCTTTTACTTTCTTTTTCATTATGGTAATTAAGGGAAATCGCTGAAAAATCAGAGAAGACATTCAAATGTTCTGAATCGAAGTTTAGGTATAATAAGCCCATAAGAAAAAGACTGTCGTTTTATTAGAAGGAGCAAATTAAACAAATTCTACTTTATTCTTAATGGTAATGTTGGGGATTCGAGAAATTGATGGGTTTTAATTAAATGCAAATCACGAAACCCTGTAGCTTTCTCCCCCAATAAAAGGAAGTTTCTCTATGTTAATTCTAATTTTTTTTTTCCTCTGTATATTAATGAATGCCGATTTTCAAGTGGACGTACCGGTACTGCAAGAATATGACTTTAGGGTGTGGAGGAGGATGTCGGACAAAGGCAAAACTGAAAAAAAGGAGTTGTCATCTTCAAGTATTTCTAAATAGATCATGACTTTTTTCCCCATATCTGAACATGCAAAGTTAAAAAAGTTCATGATAAACATTTAGAATTATGAAAATATATTTAAAAAACATGGATTTTTATACCTGGTTTCCAAACCTTTCGATATTTCTCACCTCATTATCCAAATTTTCTTCTTTTCAAATGCACCAATCCATGATCCCATCTAGGAATCAATTTTTTGAGGGTCAGATGTTTTTCAACGTCATGAAAACCACTGTCATTTCTTTGAGCATGCTCTATCCCATTTCCCTGCAGTGTCTGCTTAGAGATTTTTTTGCATCACAGAAGTCCAACATCCTCTTTGCTGCTTCAATTTCTCTGTCGTGTCATTCATAAGAAACTTCCCAGTACTCATCATTCCGCTAACGCTATGTTTCTGTGCTTCAATGAATAGGAAAATCTTTAAGATTTATAAGTGCCCTGAACGTAGCATTTTCCATATTGGTGCAGATGATCATCTATTGCGCCTGGCCTTTGATTTATTAAAAAAAACAACGCAACTGTTATCAAAAAGTAATTTGCTTGTTTCATCAAAACGGCAGATTTAGGTAGTATGTAAAAATGGAAGTCACTTACGTTGTGTCCGGACTATTATATACGAAATTTGGTTTCTATTTTCACGGTAAAAATATAAATTCATTCTGTGAACTAAGTCTTGTCGGGTTCGGTTTATCATTCATGGAAACGGAATTCATTTCCTTCAATTCAATTACAACCCAGCTATTAGGGTTAGGATTTTACATAAACGCTAAAATTTCTCGTTAAACACTAATGGGACAAACGAAAACTCATAAAGAAGAAAATAAACAAACAATAGTAGAATAAATAAAGTAAATGGCAGCTCTGATTTTTTGAAAACTTTTATTTTGTTAGGCGCAAGGTAAATTCCACGATAAAATCATCACATTTTCGTTAACATCAAGACAACTTAAACTCTGTAATAGTTCACACGATGGAGATTTTTATTTTTTTAGATTCACAAAAATCTTGTCATCCTTTCTGGATCTACTTTTATCAACAAACTTTTCAACACGTTCAAACAGAAAAGGTAAAAAAGATTGTCATTCTTATCTAGGATTAAAAAATGCTATTTTTGTAGCATCGATGTACGCAAAATGTAAAAAAATGAAATCATTGCCCTTTCAATTTTACTTCAAAGTAAAGTAGATAGCAAAAATACTGGATTGTTTACTCGTGTTCTTTTACCTTAGTTCAGTTTCATCTGCATATCTAATATTACTAATTACTTTTTCTTTTTGCTTCTATACTTCCATCCCAATCACGTATCTAATACTACTAATTAATTTTTCTATTCACTTCAGTACTCCCTTCCCATCCCAATTCCCATCTATCCCCCACAAATTTCTTTTCAGGTATAAGATTTCCACTGGGATTTGCATCTGGTGTAGTTAAAGCATTAACGATCAAAAGAATATATTTTTAAGTCCAAGTTCCACCCCGATAAGAAGTGGGGTGAGAAGGGGCTGGGGTTAATAGTAACACTCCCAGTGCCCTTTAACTATAACAGTTCTATGCAATTGCAAAACTCGCACATTTTCTTGAGCTGTTTTCTGCGCAACCCCAGAGATGACTTATTTTTGTTGAAGGTTTTCACTTTCTGACATTAGATTGCGCTGCTTCACTAGCGACAGGATATTGCTTGAGCCCTGGACGAGGATAAAACTATTCTGTCTCGTCCTGCTAAGCCAAGTCTACTTGTCTCTTTTATATATATATATATATATATATATATATATATATATATATATATATATATATATATATATATATATATATATATATATATATATATATATATATATATATATATATATATATATATATATATATATATATATATATATTCTGTTGCTCACCCTCTCCACATTATTTTAGTAAGAATGTCCTAACAAAGACAGGACAACATCTCTGTCGAAACTAAGTGGGCAGGGGTAGGCCATGCTTTTGAGAAACAACTGCTTTTAGTAGCTGAAAAGTTAGCATTAGGGGCCCTAACCCACAGGATGGATTTTACGAAGTCGCTTCAAGTGAAGGTGGTCTTAAGCTTCCTTTTGCTCTGTCCTGTTCATTCGGCGATGTCTCTGTCAGTTTTTCAGAATGCCTGGGCTACTATGAACGTACGGACAAGCAGCTTTGCCCTGACCTGACCCACGAAAGCCAGTAGAGAGAAGTCAACCTTGAGACTAAGAGCAGGCGTCGTACTGAGGCTAACTTTATCCTCGGTCCTCCCCTGTCTTTGTATTGTTTTACTCAGTGAATCATCGAGAAATGTTAACTGAGAACCCGGATCGGCAGTTGCAGTAAGCAAGCAACTTATGTAATGGTAAATCTGAAATTTGACCGTTTTTTTGTCGATTTACAAGTATTCTTCCACTATACTTAAACCTTTCCATTGTTTGCCCTTCAGCCACTATTTACGAGAGAACCTAGTGTAATCATGTTTCCTTTATGAAGTCTAGTGTATGAATAATGAACACTGACTAGTGAAATTGCATAAGCTATTCCCGTGCAGTAAGTAGGAATTAGGGAATGTTAAGTATAAGTAAAGGTACAAGTAATCCTTGAATCCTAGCCCATTGCTTGGAAGAGAAATAGCCTTCCTAGTACTAAAACCGCGTACAATATCTACTGGTACAGACATTTGTTGCATTATCTTTTCTTACAGGGGCAGGGAAAACTGACCATGTCCAACTTTGGCTAAAGTACATGTAATTTCCTTGCTATCAAAGCACATTCTTTCTTTGTCGGGTCTAAGTGGGAAGCAAAGGGGTTTGATGTAATCCATTTGTTACAGAGTAATCCAATATCCCATATGTAGTTCCCAGCTGTCAGCCTAATTCAATTAAGTAATTATCTGTAACTGATCAAGACATGTAATCTTTCTCTTAAAGTGGCGTACGTGACTCGAACATGTAACAACGTGAAATCACTCGTCTTGTGTTCGTATGGGATGAATCGGCATTTCATATCCCAACCTGTCATCACATTAAAGTGAAACAAAGCATTATCTCTTATCTCAACTGATGACAGTCGAAATGAAACAAGTCTTTGCTGGATACACACATGTTCATATACTACGCGTTTATCAAGAAAGTTATTATTCATTCTAAATTATGTTACTATTAAAATTGTATTATCAATTCTAATTTATGCTATTAAGCTATTTAATCATTAGCTCTTTTGAGATCTGATGCCAAACTAAATGTGACACTTCAACAATCATTATCATTACACATAACACATGATAAAAAAAGTAAATATGTCAAAATTATAGGAGGATATATGTATTACAAGGCAACATCATGAAATTCCTCCCCCCAGAAGATTACTTATCCCGGATTTGAATCCAGCGATTCACAACAGGATAAATAATCTGCTATGACATTATCTTTTCCTGAAATGTGTTAAACTCTTACATTATACGGTTGCAGACATAAAGACCACCTGGTCAATCTCATATTATTATTTTTCATCTTATTGATGAATGAGATTGGGTTGTGATCCGACAAAACTAAAATTTCTTCATTCCTAGGTTGGTTCACATACACTTCAAACTTTTTCAATGCTGTGATTAATGCTAATGTTTCTTTTTCGATTGCTGAGTAAGTTTTCTGAAGCTTTTTCAACTTTGAAGACATGAAACATACTGGATAGAAGATTCTGTTGTCATCTTCTTGAAGTAGAACAGCTCCAATTCCACAGTCGGATGCATCAACTTGTATCACAAACTTTTTACTGAAGTCTGGAGCTTGAAGCACTGGTCTTGAAGTTAGTATGGCTTTAACCTTCTCAAATGATTCTTGTCATTCTGGAGTCCAAACAAACTGTCTTTTCGGACTGGTTAAGTCAGTTAAGGGAGCTACTACGGCTGAGAAATTTGGACAGAATCGGCGATAAAATCCAGGCGTGCCCAAAAATCTTTGTAGCTGTTTCCTCATTGTAGGAGGGTTAGCCTTACAGATACCTTCTACATTAGCATCAATAGGAACGAGAAGGCCTTTTCCAACTTAAAATCCTAGATACTGTACAGTTGCCTTTCCAAACTCAGTTTTTTGTAAGTTGATTGTTAGTCCTGCTTCCCGTAGTTTCTTGACCACTTTCCTTAATATCTTCAGATGTTCTTCCCATGTATTAAAATAAATCACAATGTCATCGAGGTATACACCTACTCCTTCTATTGATCCTAGTAGTTGATCCATCACTCGCTGGAATGTTGCAGGTGCATTCATCAGACCAAACAGCAAAACAGTGTATTGATCCAGTCCAAAAGGAGTAATGAAAACTGACGGCAACTTAGCATTCTCATCTAAAGGAATTTGATAATATCCTTTCAACAAGTCTATCTTGGAAACAAATTTGGCTTGCCCAATATTATAAAGCAATTGATCAATAAGAGGCAAGGGATAATTGTCAGCCACACTGATGGGATTCAGTTTCCTATAATCAGTACACATCCTAATTGAGCCATCTGGTTTCTTCACTAACACACAAGGAGAACTATTATGACTTGAACTGGGTCTGCTAATCCATGCTGCAACAAATATTCAACTTCTTTCTTCAAAACATCTCGATGAAAAGGTGATAAGCGATAAGCTCTCAGTTTAAAAGGTTTTCCATCTTCTCTGATCCTTATCTCATGCTTTGTCAGATTGGTACGCCTAGGTAAATCTGCAAAAAATTTGGGGAAACTTTGAATCACTTCACTTAATTCACTACTTTGCTCAACACTCAGGTGTTTTAGTTTATCTTGCAAATTTTCTAATACTGAAGAATTGTTCATCTTGCTTTCAGCTCCCAATTCGTAGCCATCATCGTCCTCTGTAGATGAAGTTGTCTGTGTTATTGACACTGTTTCAGTTTTAGTCTCTGAGAAGTAAGGTTTCAAAAGATTCACATGTATCTTCCTCTATCGTTTACTTCTTCCTGGTGTTTCGATCACATAAGTTCGATCACTTAACTTCTCTATTATCCTATAAGGACCTTGAAACTTATTGGTAAGGGGAAATCTCTTCACTGGTAAGAACACTAGAACTTGCTGTCCAATACTAAAATTTCTTAGCTTAGTTTTAGCATCATATTTTCTTTTAATTTTCTCTTGACTTATTTTCAAATTTTCTAAAGAGAATTTTCTCATTTCTCTTAACCTTTTCCTCAAGTTCTTCACATATTAACCTTGGATTTCCTCTTGATGTTTTTCCCAATTCTCTGCAAGAATCTTCAATGGACCTCTAATGTCTAGACCAAAAATTATTTCATTTGGTGAACATCCCATGCTTTCTTGATAAGCACTCCTAACTTCAAATAACATCAAGGGTAAACCAGTATCCCATTCTCTTCCTGATTCATTACAATACTTAGTTAACATACTTTTCAATGTCTGGTGGAACCTTTCCAAAGTTCCTTGAGTCTCTGGATGATAAGCAGTTGATAACTGTTGTTTTACTCCTAACAAGTTCATCACATCCTGGAATAATTTTGAACTAAAGTTCGTTCCTCTATCACTTTGCACAATTTCTGGTATTCCAAACTTGGAGAAAAACTCCACCACCAAGTTCTCAGCAATTACCTTTGCACTTATACTTCTTACAGGAATCGCCTCAGGATACCTAGTCACTGGACACATTGATGTTAACAGATATTCATTTCCTTTCTTTTTTTTCGGAAGTGGCCCAACCACATCTATAATTACCTTGCTAAAGGGTTCTCCTCTAACTTCTATGGGATGTAGGGGTGCTTTCTGAATGGTTTCATTCGGGTTTCCAGCTATCTGGCATGTGTGACAAACTCTGCAAAATCTGCTAACATCCTTGTGAAGTCCAGGCCAGAAAAAATACTTCATAATCTTCACAACAGTCTTCCTGATTCCTATATGTCCAGAATCGTGTGTTACTGCTACAACTTGTTTCCTCAATGGATATGGAATCAAAATTTGATAATATTCGCCCCATTCAGCATTCCCTGGTATATCTGCAGGTCGATGCTTCCTCATTAGCAATCCTTCCTTAGATAGTAACAGGTAGAGGTTTGTTGCATCTCTTCTTGATCAACAACTGAAGAACAGATCAGCCAACGTTGTATCCCTCTTCTGCAGTTTCATTAGCTTCTCTCTAGTCACTTGACCAACTTCAAGGGCTGAACTCTCCATATCTGCTAACTCTGCTTTTGTAGTTTCACTGCTATCTTCAGGAACACTTTGACTACTCGGAGTCTCTTTAATAACAACAGGATCTTCGTCTTCTTGGGAAATCTCTTCATTACTAACACTAGGGGAAACTTCACTTTCCTGGAACAGCTCTTCTAATATTAAAGATCCGTCACTTGATCCTTCTGGTGTAGGTAAATCCTCAGTATCTTCACTTGCAAACATAGTTCTCTTCATACTCTTGGTAGTTACACAATTCGGAAGCAGGTGGGGGTTTTTCTTCTCTAAATCTACAGTAGGACTAATCCTTAACGGTTTGTCTGTCACTACAGGGCAAGGAACAAATGGTACACCACCAACTTCATTACCCAGTAAAACATGTATCGCATCAACAGCTAGTGAGTCCTTTACAGCAAAATCAACATATCCTGTCATCAATTCACAGGACAAGTGCAAGAGGCATATAGGAGAAACCTCTTGTCACCCTATACCCTTCAAAATAACTGAATCTACGGTGAGATTCTTCTCCAACTGTGGGTGAGCACCACGAACTTCCACACTATGGTTACTCCCCGTATCACGTAATACTTTGACTGGTACCTGCACACTTCCTCCTTGAGTTGTCAGTGTACCTTCATAGATATATGGCTTAAAAGCCTCCAAGCTGCTCAGCCACTCACTTCTTGAAGTTACATTTCCACTGGTTGCTAACACTCTGCTTGTTTAGTCTCAGTCTTCCCCACTCGGCTCTTTGTAGTTTGCTTCACCTAGTTACCTTTAACCACTTGACCAACTGGTTTGGTCTGCTGTTGTGTCTGATAACAATCTCGACTGTAGTGTCCTACTCTTCCACACTTGTTGCAGACAACATTAGTCTTCTGTAACTGTCTTGAGAACAGACTGGATGATGAGGATTTAACATTCAATTGCTGAGGCGTGTTACCTGGTTTTGTATTGGCATAGCCACTAGAAGGATTTCCATTTGTAATGTTCCTGAAATTTGGATGAGACCTGAAACCTGTGCGTTGTTGGTTCTGGTACTTGACATGATAATTTCTTTTGCTAAAAATGATATTGTAGTCTTCGTTCAATGTAGCAGCTTTTTCAAGTTTCTTAACCTCCGTTTCTCTTAAATAGGCTCTTATGTGTTCAGGAATTCCTCTAAGATATTGTTCTTGGTCTACTAACTCCTCAAGTTCGTCCATAGATTTAACTTTAGCAGCCTCCAACCATCGTTTAAAACATCTTACTTTGTAGGCATAATCAAAGAATGTTATCTTGTCATCCTTTCTCAAAGATCTGAATCTTTCATTATAATATTCAGGGGTCATCTGGTAAACTTGTAGCACATTGTGTTTGAGTACCTTGTACTCTTTACACTGATCAGCTGATAAGGCTAAATGGGAACTGCTTCCTTTACCAATGAGAACATTCTGTAACAAGACCGACCATTTATCCTCTGGCCATCCCATACCTGAATCCACTTTTTCAAAGTGATCAAAAAATTCATCTGGAGCTTCTTCTGTAAATTTTGGAATTAACTTCTGGACTCTTACTACATCAAATACAGGGTCTGAATTACCTTGAGTAGGGTTAGACGGTGTTACAGGTAATGTAGATTGAGCTTTTATTAACTCCATCTCCCGTTCATGTCTTGCTCTTTCTCTTTCCTCTTTTGCTCTTTCTTTTATCTTCTGCTGCTTTTTCTTCTTCATTCTCCTTTCTTTTTCTTTTCTCTCTATCTTCTCTTTCTCTTTCTGCCTACATTTTCTCTCTTACAGCCTGCATCTTCATCTTAATCCAATTTTCTTCTGCTTCTATACCTCTAAGCTCTGCTTCTGCATCACTTTTCTCTTTCTTTTACTCCTGTTTATCTGTAAATTCTGCCTCAGCTGCATTCAACAACTCTTGTGCCTCTCCTAACTCTTCATCTATTTTACCAGAGTCCATCAATGCTTGGATTGCAATATATTTGATTTGTGCCTTCATCATACCTCTAGACACATTACCCCTACATGCCACTGCTAAAGCAATCCACTGTGCCTTAGTCAGGTTGGATTCAGATAACTCTTGGATGGAAGGGGTTGCTAAAAGCTTCTGAACATCGAACAGAACCATTTTCTCTAAGGTACTCAACTAAATAATTCACAATACAAAGCAAAAAATAACTTTGGTCACTCTCCTATCAAAATATATCCCTAACACCACCAGTATAAACCATAAACCAGAGTAATATTTTGTTTTGTTCCCTGGTCATTAGGCACCAAATAATATAATGTCACGATGCATATCAAATACCTGGTTATTACACAACTAATCTCAAAATTCAAATATATACCTTACTTCAGCCAGATACCTGAACTCTCATAACATTAATTATTACGACTGAGTACTCTAAAGGTAACAGTGATTCCTTAAGAAAAACTTATTTATTACTTGAAAAAGCAAATTAAGTTTATCAGAATATGTGTGAGGTATCAAAAATTAAACTAGAAATATTCTAGAGTAAAAGGGCATCACTCCATCAAACAACTCTAACTGTTTCCCTGGTCTTAGTTCACTTTAGCAAAACTAAAAGAACAAAACATGTTTATCACTTTACCTTATGTGCACACAATCAATCCTACTCACTGATGGTCAATAAATGAAACACTGTTTTTCTAAAAACATTAAGTACACAAATTTATTTTTAAATTCAAAGTTTATAATTAGAATTCACAATCTGAAAAATTTATTATTACTTGAAAATAACACAACACTTAATTAATTCTTGAATTAAAATATGAAACAAAACTAATTCACAAAAACTTTATCATGAATTTAAATTAATTAAGCAAAATTTAAACTATCAAGAATTACTCAAAATTTGAAAAGAAAATCTTAATAAATGAAATATTAAATCAAGTATGCAATGTTAAATTACCAAGAAATATTTAAAATGTTACGTAAATAAACGTTACATCATAAACATTAAAAAATATGAAAATATGAAGAGATTGTAAATAGAAAAACGCACAAAAATACACATAAGATTTATCAATAATGATTTCACTCGGTCAAAGTTTCCTAACTTATCATACCATGGTATTAATAAGTAAAATTCACGTTACCTTACATAAACTTGTGAAAACCTCTGTAAAATCTCTTGCTGCAGCAGAGTTACCACAAAACACACTTTTTTACCAGGCGCCATTACAAATTAAATAACTTTACTAAATTCAGATCTCAAATGTTAATGCTAATACGTGACCACAAAACACTACGTTAAAAGTAATCTCTTTTTAAGAACGAGAAAGAGAGAGGGAGCCAAACTATTCGATTTTGGAAATCAGAATGAAACAGATTTTAGAATTCCAGAAACATGTGAAACAATTACATGATGTCATTAAAGCATTTTGGGCATGGCATACAAAAGTTCTAGAAGCAGGGAGGTGACGTCATTAAAGCATTTTGAGTGCGAGATACCACGGAGAAATTTCTAGAAGGAAAATGACGTCATCCCAGCAAAACGTTTTGAATGCAGTCTTACAAAACATGGTGTAACTAATCAAGACATGTATTCTTTCTCTCAAAGTGGCGTACGTGACTCGAACATGTAACAACGTGAAATCACTCGTCTTCTGCTCGTATGGGACGAATCGGCATTTCTTATCCCAACCTGTCATCACATTAACGCGAAACAAAGCATTCTCTCTCATCTCAACTGATGACAGTTGAAATGAAACAATTCTTTGCTAGATACACACGTGTTCATATACTACGCTTTTATCAAGAAAGATATTATTTGTTCTAAATTACGTTACTATTAAAATTGTATTATCAATTCTAAATTATACTATTAAGTTATCTAATCATTAGTTCTTTTGGGATCTGATGCCAAACTAAATATGACACTTCAACAATCATTATCATTACACATAACACATGATAACAAAAGTAAATATGTCGAAATTATAGGATGATATATGTATTACAAGGCAACATCATGAAAATATATATATAAATATATATATATATATATATATATATATATATATATATATATATATATATATATATATATATATATATATATATATATATATATATATATATATATATATATATATATATATATATATATATATATATATATATATATATATATATATATATATATATATATATATATATATATATATATATATATATATATATATATATATATATATATATAAGATAAAAAGGCCCATAAAACACAATTTGAACGTTGCAACCATATATTTCAGGCACTTCCTTTTGTGCCCCTGTTCACTGGTAAAATATGGACAGATGAAATGTTACAAGGGTATATATACAAAGCATATATAGGTGTTGCATTAAGTCTCCGATGGCATGCAGGTGACAGTTTCCTAAGAAGGAGGGAATAAACAATTCCCTAGTGGTTTTTGGTCTCATTAACTCCCGTTTGGCAATGATTCTGGTGCTCATGTTCCATGGAACACCTTCTTCAGAAGTGGTCTGAGGATTAAAGCGTTGATGTCGTCCGATTTCCAATGTCCTCCTGACAAGTTCATATTGTTGGTTTGATTGAGGATAGCAAATTCCAGCATCTTTCTTTTGTATGGACAGCTACTTTTGAAAACCAGCTTCGCCCCACTCCAGTTTATGGAATGGTCTGTGACTCTGATATGTAGGAAAATCCCTGAACTCTCTGAAGCATAATGTACTGATCTTTTGTGTTGTTATTCTTTGCGAGAGCAATCTACCTGTCTCCCCCATGTAAAAGTCATTACAATTGCTACACTGTATCTTGTAAACTCCGACTTCTTCCCCTTTGTTATTTAAGTATACGTTAATGAGCGAGCTCCTGATGGATTTGGGAAAATGGAAAATAAAGGGATTGTTAGACCTGGGTTGTTCGGTGGCTTTTTGGATGTTTTCATTGTACGGAAGCTTTATTTTGTTGTTAAAATCTATTTGTCTGTTGTGAGTGGGACCTCTAAAGTATATTTTATTCACTTTATTAATAGCCCTCTCGATAATGTGTTGTGAATAGAGCAGTTGCATTAGGTGTTGGTGGATCGTGTTGGATTCTTTATCTAGGTACCCATTAGTAGAACATATCCTAAGTCCTCTGAGGAATAAGTTGCACCCTACCATGATCTTTACAGAGACGTCGTGGTAGCTTAAGAAATGAAACAGCGAAAGTGTATTTTCTATATACTGTAAATGCATTTCTGTTCTGTTCTCTTATGATCAGTACATCTAGGAGCGGCAGTTTTCCCTCCTTTTCCCATTCTGTTTTGAATTTTATGGTCGGAACTAGCGAATTTAGCCTATTAAAAAATTCATTAAAGTCTCCCCAGCTATTGTCCCAGAAAGTAAAAATATCATCTATGTATCTAAGCCAGATCATATTACGGGGTTTGAGAGATGACAAAATTTCTGTTTCGAAATATTCCATGTACAAGTTTGCTAAAAGAGATGATAAGGGACTACCCATGCTACAGCCAAATTTTGGTTTGTAAAAATTACCATTGAAAGAGAACACATTGTTAGCTACACAGAGATTGATAAGTTTGAGGGTTTTATCTATGCCCAGAGGAAAATGGTCTTCATATGGTTGTAACTTCCTCTTTAAGAAAGACAACATGTCGGCGATCGGGACTTTAGTAAATAATGACTCGACGTCGAGGCTGAGCAATTTGATGTTATTTGAAAGGATGCTTAAACTATTAAATTTTTTTATAAAGTCCCCTGCATGTTTGACATGGGAGGATGAGAAGGTTCCTAGAAAAGGTGATAACAGGTCTGCAAGCCATTTTGATAATTTACACTTGAAAGAGCCCCTGCTATATATTATGAGACGTAAAGGAATCCCATCTTTACGTGTTTTCTGGAGGCTGTAGAAATAGGGTAGAGAGGGGTTGATTATTTTGAATGTCTCTAGTAATTCTATGTTCTTATTGTTACCCCCTATGGTTTTGACTGATTTATTAAACTGGGCGGCAATATTTGTTGTGGGATCTTTAGTTAATTTATCATAGGTCTCCACATCATTTAGAAATTCTTGAACTTTATTGATGTATGTCTCCTTATCTGAAAGAACTATTTTCCCGTGTTTGTCAGATTTTGTGATTATAATATCCCCCCTTCTTCTTAAACTAACTAACGCATTTTGGAATCTTTTTGTCTCCATAAAGATCATGGTAGGGTGCAACTTATTACTCAGAGGACTTAGGATATGTTCAAATGGGTACCTAGATAAAGAATTCAACACAATCCGCCAACACCTAACAGAACTGCTCTATCCACCACACATTATTGAGAGGGCTATTAACAAAGCGAATAAAATATACTATAGAGGTCCCACTCACAACAGACAAATAGATTTTAATAACAAAATAAAGCTTCCATACGATGAAAACATCCAAAAAGCCACCGAACAACTCAGGTCTAACAATCACTTTATTTTCCATTATCCCAAATCCATCGGGAACACTCTCATTAACGTATACTTAAATAACAAAGGGAAGAAGTCGGAGTTTACAAGATACTGTGCAGCAATTGTAATGACATTTACGTGGGGGAGACAGGTAGATCGCTCTCGCAAAGAATAACAGAGCACAAAAGGCCAGTACGTTATGCTTCAGAGAATTCGGGGATTTTCCTACATATCAGAGATACAGGCCATTCCATGAACTGGAGTGGGGCGGAGCTGGTTTTCAAAAGTAGCTGTCCGTACAAAAGAAAGATGCTGAAATCTGCTATCATCAATCAAACCAACAATATGAACTTGTCAGGAGGACATTGGAAATTGGACGACATCAACGCTATAATCCTCAGACTGCTTCTAAAGAAGGTGTTCCAGGGAACACGACCACCAGAATCATTGCTAAACGGGGGTTAATAAGGCCAAAAACCAATATATATATATATATATATATATATATATATATATATATATATATATATATATATATATATATATATATATATATATATATATATATATATATATATATATATATATATATATATATATATATATATATATATATATATATATATATATATATATATTACTAAAAGGACCTCATTCAAAATGGATGGTATCTAACGGAGTTTTTTATTTAGAAAAAGTTACAAGATTTCTTGGACAAACAGTCAACATTATCAAGTATCCATACAATGAGCAGACGCGTAGTCCAGCTGTATTTATATCTGTGTGCTGGGTACTTTTAAGCCTATAATTGCCTAGCTCCTTCTGTGTGACCCCCACCCCTAGTGATCTTGGTCTTTCTCTGATCCCTTCTTCCAGGTGTCCATTTTCTGTGCGTTCTCTTGCGTTTTTCCTTCGTTTTCTTGCTACTGCAGAGTATATGATTTTTGTAGATATGCTGTCTTCAAAGCAGTTTCCGGTGTTCCTTGCCATTGTGTTGTTGGCGCAAGTTATGAAGGCGTTGTCTACAACCAGTCTAGATGTTTTGTTGGTGTTCCTATACAGAAAACTCATATTTTTCCAGTGTATTCTGCGACCATTTTCCCAACAGTGTTTTGCAACTACCGACGTCTGATTATAATGCCTTATGTTCTGCAGATGTTGTTTGCTTCGCTCTTTACATGATTTGCCAGTTTCGCCATAGTACTCTTCTTCACAGTCTAGACACGCTGCCATATTTACCCCCCCCTATCATCTCTTCCCCCTCTACCGACTTTTTGTTTCTAACTGTTTCATTCCTAATGGTGTTTTTGTAGCTGCCTGTCAATTTGAAATTATTTAGCTTTCTGTTGATGGGTGCAATAGAGTTGTTGTCCAGGACTGTAATTATTTTTTTTCCTATCAAATGTTCCTTTTCTATCCTTTCCCTCTCCCCAAAATACTTTTCCTTGCTTTGATGTGTGCCCACTCCCACCAATGCTTAGGAGAGGGAAAGGATAGAAAAGGAACATTTGGTAGGAAAGAAAATAATTACAGTCCTGGACAACAACTCTATTGCACCCATCAACAGAAAGCTAAATAATTTCAAATTGATAGGCAGCTTCAAAAACACCAGTAGTTAGAAACAAAAAGTCGGTAGAGGGGGAAAAGATTAGGGGGTGATATATATGGCAGCGTGTCTAGACTGTGAAGAAGGGTACTATGGCGAAACTGGCAAATCATGTACAGAGCGAAGCAAACAACATCTGCAGAACATAAGGCATTATAATCAG
This sequence comes from Macrobrachium rosenbergii, assembly GCA_039081455.1. Lineage (NCBI taxonomy): Eukaryota > Metazoa > Arthropoda > Malacostraca > Decapoda > Palaemonidae > Macrobrachium > Macrobrachium rosenbergii. The sequence continues at coordinate 4,075,089 of JANJGK010000018.1, forward strand.
ACGTCGGCAGTTGTCAAACACTGTTGGGAAAATGATCACAGAGCAGACTGGGAAAATATGAGTTTTCTGTACAGGAACACCAACAAAACTGCCAGACTTGCGCCAACAACACGATGGCAGGTAACGCCGGAAACGGCTTTGAAGACAGCATATCTAGAAAAATTCTATACTCCACAGTAGCAAGGAAACGAAGGAAAAACGCAAGAGAACGCACGGAAAACGGACACCCAGAAGAAGGGATCAGAGAAAGACCAAGATCACGAGGGGCTGGGGGTCACACAGGAGGAGCTAGGGGATTATAGGATTAAAAGTACCCAGCACACAGATATAAATACAGCTGGACTACGCGTCTGCTCATTGTACGGATGCTTGATAATGTGGACAGTTTGCCCAAGAAAGCTTGTAACTTTTTCTGAATAGAAAACTCCGTAAGATACCATTCAGTTTGAATGAGGTCCTTTTAGCAATTCTACTAATGCACAGAACAATTGTGTATGTGATAAAGTTAATATATATATATATATATATATATATATATATATATATATATATATATATATATATATATATATATATATATATATATATATATATATATATATATATATATATATATATATATATATATATATATATATATATATATATATATATATATATATATATATATATATATATATATATATATATATATATATATATATATATATATATATATATATATATATATATATATATATATATATATATATATATATATATATATATATATATATATATATATATATATATATATATATATATATATATATATATATATATATATATATATATATATATATATATATATATATATATATATATATATATATATATATATATATATATATATATATATATATATATATATATATATAAATTCTCACGGCATTGGAGGCGATGACAATGATGCAGGTGATAATTTGCATGAAATTTTTTTTTTTTTTTTTTTTTTACTCCAGAATATGTCTTCAGGATGTTTCTTCAACAAGAAATGCCAAGCTTATGCTGTGGCTAGACAGATTCTTTGAAGCTTCATGAACAGTATGACTGAATATATTTATCAAGAGATGACTACATAAACTCTTGCCTCATCTCTCATCCCAAAAGATACGCTTTTCAATCTCTTGGTAGAGCTGTTGAATACATACGAGTAAATGCACCTTCATAGAAGTTTCTCCTAAAAATAGAAATATTTCTGAATGGATATGCATTCAAAAGAAGACAGGAAAACCAGACGATGCTTCTATCCTCTCAAATCATGAATAATAAAAACAAAAAATATTCGTCGATTTTACATTTCATGTTTTCTCTTATTCTCATCTGCAAACAGAGAGCCTTTATATTTCATCGCTGCACCCGAGATGAAATATTTTCTAAACCAAAATTTTCATGAAAACATTATTTTTTTTGTTGAATTGAATATTTTCAATTTATTTGCTAAATCCGATGTATTTTATAGCTATTTCTTTTTTATATATCTAAATTGTACTGAAAAGTTTGAGATCAATGAGATGACGATTTTCCTTCCAACCACCTGAATATTTCTTCCTGTTGTCTTTGCTGTTACCCTTTACGAATAGGGGAACTATGAAGGTCACTAAAATACTATCTACCTCCCTAGACTGCAATTAGTTTCGGTTTAATAATTCTAAAATTTTTTATGCGCGACAAGCACCTTCAAATCATAATTTGGAACAGAGATGGAAAAGACTGTATAACTGGATTTTAAACTTGTAAAGATTGCTGTAAAAATCGTTCAGATAATGAAACAAGCATGAAATTTGGCACAAACATTCCTAAGACTACGCTCTCTTAGAAAAGGGCGCTGGCCACCTGAAAATCCAAGATGGCGGCTATTTTTCAAAATGGCCGCCATCTATGTTGAGATTCACTGGTTTGGGAGCATCTATTGGATGGAATATGCCAGTTTTTTTTTTTTTAAACCTCGACTTTTAGGTTATAAAAATGTTCCATACCACACATTTTATTGAAAACCCTTACTAAATGAATTGTAACCAAGATGGCGTACAAAATGGTTGCCATAAAAGTTTTTTTTTCTATCCACAGCGCTAGCAGACATAGAGACCAACTGTTTTTATTTAATGGTATATTCATGTGATCAGACAGTTTAACTAATATGCTATTTTCAACTGAAATAGTAATGGTATGGTCACATACAACATTGTGTCTAAGACTGTAACCATAAAAAGAAAAGAAGAGAAATACGGACTAAACGCAACCAATCTATGTATAGGTCTCTCAACCTACACCTTTGAAAAATTCGAGGATAAGAAGGTAGGCATAGCATGACACGTTGGATGCTCAAGCTAGATTATCTACTGAAGAGAGGGCAATATTTATCTAGACTTCACATTTGCAAGTGCACAGAGCTGTGCAGGGAAGACCCAGCTTGTAGCACTTGCACCTTTCCCGACAGCCTGCTTTGCATCCACATTTGGTAAGCTGTTGGCAACTCTTGGCTAAGGGCGAGTTGGTTGTCCAGAGGACTTGCCATGCTTCACCAGACTTTTGCCATCCCCACTCAGCAGGGTTCTCTGGCTGTGGCTGACACTGGGTGGCCTGCCCCCACACACAACCAGCCTGGTACGCAGCACGCTTGGTGTGTTGGAGGAGAGCTCCCCTGGTTGGTGGAATGGCCTCATATGCCCTTTGTTTTCTGGCAAACATATCAAGTCTAGCCTCATCCACAGTGCCAGCAGTGCTGGATCTTTCATACATAAGTATGACAAACCTCTCCAGGACCTTCAGGTCACTCTCTTCCACTCTGAGAGGGTAGTGACTCAGTTTGGAGAACACAGTGGAGGCCTCTGGAAAGATGTTCCATGTCTGCCAGGCGGTCTTCTTGCCCTTTCTCCGGAAGGCTGACACTGTATCACAGCCTGTGAACGCATGGAAGAAGAGCATGCCATTCACCTTCTCCTGGCCCAGAGAGTTGCACAGGTCATGCACAGCAATCCAGCGCAGGCTCTGGCCTTGGCCAAATGCCACCCATAGCTTCTCTAGCCCTAGATTGTGGAGAGTGGAGAAAGCGCTGACTGCAACGACAAGAACATCTGTGTCATTTGCTTTAACCGTGATGGTCTTGGCTCCATGTTCTGTGGCATATTTGGCATGGAGAAAGATGCGGGTGTCAGCTTCCTCATGAGAGCACTTTTCCAGTCCCTGAAGACTAGCCTCATGAGTGCTGAGGACAGCAGACCCTTTCGTGGCAATGACAACATTTGTGGCAGACATCTGGGCAACTTTGTCTGCCAGGAACTGGAACAACTCTGTCTTGTTGGCATCGTGTCTTAGGAAATTGCGCCAGTTGGATGGAATTGTGTTCTTGTCTGTCACCTTGCGCCTTCCTCCTTGACCACGTTGGAGCCTGGTCTCAGCTTTGAGGCTGGATGTATTGTATACATCAAATACAAGATGTGATGATGTGTACTTGCTGCTATAGGATTGTATCACAGGCAAGAAGTCGCAAAGTGCATAGCCCTCAAAGGTCTTTCCTTTCTTTGGTGGCAAGGCATGGACCAAAGCTGATCCATCTACAATGAGGACATCAGTCTTTGGTTCTTTGTCTTCTAGTGTAACATGACTCTCCAGGACCGAGGTCAGCTGAGACTTCTGACATGTGTACAGCCTACCACCCTCACTAAGGGAAGCTGGGAATGTTTGATTCTCGTGCTGGAAGAATTCCTGCAGATCACATTCACGGCTCTGACAGGATATAAATAGCTTTGAGAAAAGCTGGCAATCCTCCTTCAGAAGTTTCTGCTTTGACTGTTCTACAGGAGCAGCTTCTTGCCTGAAGAAGTCAGTTCTGTTCTTCTTTATCGGCTCATAGAAGGAGACTGCATTGTTTGCCAAAGAGTCTGAAAACTTCTGAAATTTAGTGCGGCCTCTGTCAAGGTGTGTCTGTAGAAGTTCTGCTGAGCTGGGGTGGGCAATGTCTTTGTTGTCAATGGAATACAGATCCTGGCTCTCTTCCTGAAAAGGACTTCCCAAGTGTTGCAAAGCCAATGACAGCTTGCTGACTCTCTCCAAGAATGTCTTCTGCGCATGAGGTGTTTGTTCATGGTGTGTTGTCTGCTCATTAGACTCTTTACTTTGAACCTCTGTTTCGTATGCAGACACCAAGCGGATGATCTCTGGGCCAGCCACCATCCATCTTCTGAGTGCTGACAGATCTTCAGTCAGCCCAATGGCTCCGCCATCAGCCTTTATAAAGGCATTGGTCTGCTCATGAGCTTGGTCAAGAGCCATTGCTGAGAACTGGCGACTGGTCTTGTGCACAACAAAGTTGCCAGCCTTGAACTCCTTGTGCAACTCTGGGTGTGAACTCTCTAGGGTAAGCATGTCCCTGAGGTGAATAGGCAGCCAACGAGCATAGTTTGTATTATTGTTGGAAAAGAAGTAGGGTATCAGCACACATTCCTGTATGGGATTCAACTAGGTTCGGTCTCCCTACACCTAGCCCGATCATTCATCCAGTGCCATTTAAGTCCCGTGTGATCTGTACACCATCCGGGTAAGTACATGAACCATCATGTACAGCCCCCATACCCTTGGCTCGGCTCTCCCGCGCTGGCACATCCTGTCTATTCAGGTGCGGCTATCTAACTATAGCTGGTCTGGGGCTGTTAGAAAGCATTTGGGACACTAAACTAAACTATACTACAACTACTAGTCTAAGACTACAGGATTAGTAAAGCTGGATTAGCTGGCACTGAACCCCATGCTGAGTTACACAGCAGTGATGTCACCAGTGTGCCCTGGTTGTGTGCAGACATACACTCTTTTACATTTATTAATTTTCCTTCAAAATTGATGAGTTATTCGAAAGAGATGGCCTCATTAGGATCTAAAACCACAGAAACCAAGATCCATGCTTAAAACGATAATTATTGAACGGGCATTATTTCTCATTATAATTATTGTTTCTACCTTTTCTTGGCAGCCATATAGCCCCCATATTTAAAGGTAAACTGTACTGGGAAGCTACAGAAACATAATATTCACAAGAAATAGTATGGAAGAGCTTTACCATATTGCTAGAAGCAAATACATGCCATTCTAGTGAAAAATTAGCCAAAATCTGTCGATACTGGCCGCCATCTTGGAATTTGGCCGCCATATTAAATTTTTTGCGTGGCCAGCGCCCTTTTCTGATAGAGGGAACTTTAAAGAGCACTTGTGCAAAATTTCATGCTTGTTTCACTATCTGAACGATTCTTATGAAATATGCAATTATCTGCTGCACTATTGGATTGGGTCATTGTCACGCTTAGCATTTTATTGATTTCCTGTGGAAATTAAAAACTTCCTCTTCAAAACAGAGACATCATTTTCTTACTAAGAATTTCGACAAATAATCAAGTTTAGATTCCTCTATATATTTAACTCTTGGTCTATATATTTTCTATATTATCAATTTTAGATTGTTTTTTACTTAATATTACTTATAAAACTTCACCATAAAAGTTGCGATCGTTAACCCATTACTTTTCGATAATAAGTATTAATGAAAGTGTTCTAGAAATTCCATTATTGGTATTCCAAATTTTGATATTCCAGAAATGGAATAACAAATTAAGATGTCTAAATCTTCCTGCTTAAAAATTTTTATGACTTTTTCTCCCTCTCTCCTCTTCCCCTTACATAAAAACACAGACACATATATAAAAAGATATATATATATATATATATATATATATATATATATATATATATATATATATATATATATATATATATATATATATATATATATAGTTGAAAATCACCGCATGTTCAGCATTACTGATTTTAGGGCATAAGTCTTTCGTAGTTCCGTAGTTTTCCCCTAGTGTTATTGTCTACTACCGATCGGTACGAGAGCCTTTTTATTTAT
>JANJGK010000018.1:4081129-4106129 GCA_039081455.1 Macrobrachium rosenbergii
TGGGTCGGTCGTCTCGGGCGGAGCCTGTTTTCCTGTAGTTGATGTTCGTGGCTCGTCTTGTGTGCGAGCGGGGTTGTAGTGCTGGGCTGAGAATTTTGATCCTCAGATGCAGAATTTTGATTCCCTTGCTCGCTATGGCGGTCGCTCGGTGCAGGTCTCCTTGTGGCCGTGGGGAGGAGAAAGTTTTCCTGCGTAATGTTGATGGATGCTTTCTCCTTCCCAATATGCAATGCTTCCAGGAGGCTCAGGGCGGCGTTGGTCAGTAGTTCGGTCAAGAATGACTATACTCGGGATTTGGTCTTTTCTTGTGATTCTCTGTTTATGGGCAGTCCTGGCATGGTTAAAGATGGCTCCCTCTTGGACATGGCAGGACATCATCTTGGAGAAACGCATGGTGGTCATACCGATGTATAAGCCGAGGTATCCTCGGTCTGCCAAGAGGATTTCCTGCCATGCCCGAGAGGGAGCCATCTTTAACCATGCCAGGACTTCCGTAACCAGAGAATCATAACAAAAAACATAATCCCGAATATAGAAATTATTGACCGAACTATGGACAGTCGCTGCCCGCGCCTCCTGGAAGCATTGCACACAGGGAAGGAGAAACCAACCATCAACATTATGCAGGAAAGCTTTCTCCTCCCCACGGCCATCAGGAGACCTGCACCGAGCGACCCCCATAGCGAGCGAGCGAATCAAGATTCTGCATCTGAGGATCAAAATTCCCCAGCACTACAATCCCGCTTGCACACAAGACGAGCCCCGAACATCAGCACGGGAGAACAGGCACTGCCCGAGACGTTCCCCCCCTCGAAGCACCGATCGAGACACCCCTATAAATACCAACCCGAGTGCCTTGTTTCTCCAGATCCTTCTCAACCACGTCCAGAGGATGACCATCGAGTTGGTCGAAACAGGTCGACGGTACCACAACCTGAAATAGGAAAAGAAGCCACAATCTAAACCACAGGACAAGACCACAAAGAAATCTACATATTTTCGAATGTATAATTCAATAAAAACACTTCGCTCATCTCACACTGTCCTTTTCCAAAATAAGTATTGGCCAGTTGCTGACCAACATCGCTGAGCCTGAAAAGCGAATTAAAAGGAAAATAGAAAAGATCCTGTATAAGATAAATTCGCAAAATACAGCCATCCTTTTCAGTAAGACCAGCCTAAAAGAGTGTCTGCTCCCTTCAAATAATAATAATAATAATAATAATAATAATAATAATACTATAAAATCGCCTACATATATATATATATAGTATATATATATATATATATATATATATATATATATAAGTATATATATATATATATATATATATATATAAATTTATATATATCTTTTTATATATATAAATTCATATAGAAAAGTGTATACGACCAACCATAGTACTAAATTTATGACTAGATTAGCTAATTTACAATGTTGAGTTCTCGCTCTTTTTTACTTTGCCCTGTTTAGGTAATACGATTCTTCTTGGCATTTTATGAGCAGGTACTCATATTTTGTTTTCAAGAATACAAAAGTAATTTTTTCTTTAAAAGGGGATGCTTAGGACTAAGTTGATAACATATTACAAAATATTTGTAAACGTTTGTCATTAAAATTTTGTGGTTAAAGGAACCATGAAAATAAAGTCTTCATCAGCAATGGCAGAAGCCCTGAAAAATCATCTTTATAATGCTCACGCGCAATTTACTTTCCTTTCAGACAGTTGCAGCATCCATTTTGGATGTCCCCATTGGGATGCAATTTCATTCTCTTCTTGCGATAGCTATTCCCTTCCCAAAGAAATTGGTATCCCGCGGTTTCTCGGAATCCTTTGCGTATTCTCATTTGAATGATTCTTTTAAATTGACAAGGATCACGTTGAGATAAGAGACAGGGAAAGAAATGTTCTTGAGACGGAAGGCAACGAGAGTGTTCGTACTTATTTGTTTTCTTATTCGGAGTAAGAATGGTATTTCTGATGACGCAAACGTTAAGAAATATGGTAAAACAAAAATGAAAAGACCCCGTAAGGGGGTTAATATGTCAGTGGACCTCATGCGGTGCACTGTAGGCATTACTTAAGGTTCGTTGCAGGTTCCTTTCAGCCCGTAACTGCAATTCCTTTCATTCCTTTTAATGTACCTTCACTCACATTCTCTTTCTTCCATCTTACTTTCACCGTCTCCTGGCAATTGTTTCAAAATGCAACTTGGAGGTTTTCCTCCTTTTACACTTAAAATTTTACTCTCAACTTTGCTTTCGGCGCTCAGTGTTTCGCGTAGGTCCCAGCCAGAATTTTCTATTCCATTCCAAAAATGAATAGGAGTATTTTGTCATCTCTAAAATCAACTCCACAAAAAAAATAATAAAATTCACTTTAGGATAGGACGCACAACACATTATATATATATATATATATATATATATATATATATATATATATATATATATATATATATATATATATAACCACAAATATCGTTTAATACCTTGTTCACTGTACCTTGGGAATAACTTACAACCAAGAGGATTTATAACTGATATGCTTAGCCACCAGTGAGATTCAAATCGCTCCTTGGTTAGAAACTTTTGACCATCGAGCCATTTCGATGTCTCAGTGGTCAAAAGTCGCTGTTTATTAGCGCCTTTAAATGAACCCATCCAATAAAGGCATAAATTATTAATATATTGCGGCAATCCCTAATATCAGGTATGTCCATTCAATATATACGTTTGGAACCAGAGAGGCAAACAAGGCCTGGATTCAGACGAAAGATGATCAGTACGAAAAAGAACAGTTACGCTAGTAATTACGTACGATCCAGAAGCGATAAGGTGAATGATATGGAGACCGAGAAAATATATTTGCAGTAGATGATTTCAGTGGTGTGATAGGTAAGAGAGAATGTGAAGGTATAGTAAGTATGTAGTTCGCAAATGTGACTAGATAATGTCGCAACGTGGTGGTTGAAAATTTTTCGTTCAAAAAGAATGATGCTCTTAATTGTTCTAGGTAAAAGTAAATGGTGACAAAGAGAGATTCTTATATTGCGGCAGCAACGCAGTAGCTAAAAAAGTAGTGCGGTGGCTATTGGTATGACTGATAATTATTTCATTACCGTCTAGACAGGAAATGTGTAATCAGGGCGAATTATATGAATACAGAGAAAGCTTTAAGGTATCACGAATTTACAGTATAGTTGAAAAATGGTCTAGATTTAAAGAAAGTAAAATCGAAAATGAAGGTGATGAGAATTAACGTGGAGGCTAAAAGAGAGAAATGGGCTACGTTTTTCAAGAGAGTAAAGGGCATATGTAAATATGATGATGAAGAAATGAAGAATAAATCGACTGATATTTGATGGAATAGCAAATAAAATGCTGTGAAATGCATCTGAAAGTGTGACTGAGAAAGATATATCTAAGGAAAAGATTAGGGTGAATTAAGGAAAAATATAATTTTGCCCACCTGTATATATTTTGCAGGTTGATCTTGTCTCATGACAGTACTGAGACCCCGGGAAACATATTTTGCAATTTCATCTGCAACGGGTATCAAAGTCTATTCCACATTAAATACACAAATATTTCATAGGGCTGTCAAAAAATGGCTTACTATATGATTAATTCCTCTGACCCGAATACAACGATTTCTACTCAAGTGCCACTTTTGCATAAGACCTTTCGTGAAGGGAAGCTGAAATAATCTTTGCTCAATATATTTTGTTGAAGAAAATACACTATAAGAATATTATAATTCATTGTGCGTATTTCTAAGAAAACAATAGTGTTTGTTACATCATGCAAAGCAATAGAATCGACTATAAGGTTAACAGATAATTCCGCGGACAAAGCTTTCCAGACATAACAATCATAGCAAGGGTCTGAAAACAAAATAACGGTTAGGAAAACTAATTAAACTCTGTTACCGCCAGAAAGTGAAGTCAGGAAATAGAAGAAAAAAGAAAGGTAAGCGCGTCAAACTTTTGAACTCAATGAAAAATTCTGCAAAAAGTACAGCTGCCCAATTACGAGCGTATAAAATGTTGGCAAACAAGCGACAACTTGAAGTGAAAAGAACGTCTCACAATGAAAGGGGTTGGGCTATTTTTAAAAGAATGGAATACCTTTCACTAAATGAATGTAAATAATTGTACAGAGAGAAGATCTATTTAAAGTCCAAGCATTGCTTTAAAGTATATTTCTTGAAAAAGAGACATATGGGTATAAATCATTTTAGTCGGATCAGGGAAATTAATCATTTATTAAGCTACTTTGGAGAGCCCTGAGAATTATTCGTGTATCTAATATGAAACAGACCATGATACTAACCGCAGATGAAATTGTAAAATATGTCAAGATAAAAACATCGAATTTGATTTAATTTCATGATTTCCAAGATTTGCAATTTTCGAGAATTTTTATTTTCCATTTATCAGTTTTTTTTCCTTAATCTAAAATTGTGAAAGGGTTAGATCTTTTCTGTACAAGAAAACTATTGAGATGGCTTTGACTGTCCGTCTGCACTTTTTCTGTCCGCACTTTTTCCGTCCGCCTTCAGGTCTTGAAAACTACTGAGGCTGGAGGGCTGCAAATTGGTATATTGATCATCCACCATCCAATCATCAAACATACCAAATTGCAGCATTCTATTCTCAGTAGTTTTTATTTTATTTAAGGTTAAAGTTAGCCGAGATCGTGCGTCTGGCAACGCTATAGACATGCCATAACCTGGCCGTGGCTGAAAGTTTTATTGGCAGCGGCTCATACAGCATTCTACATTGTGCAGAAAACTCGATTCCGTGGAAGAAACTTCGTCACATTTTTTACTTGTTTCATATTGTTGGCAATAAACGATGGTGGCAGGACATGAGCAGTCGTTGGTATTTAGGAAACTGGTATTGATGAAAATCAAACAAAAGAATTTGTCGTTAAAACAGGCGAATGAACCGATGCACCAACTTAATATGTAAGCCATACGTGTTTAACTAGTTTTAAATGATCGTATGTAAAGAAGGAATTAAAATCATGCACGTTGTATGAAGAGCAAAAAAAGTAGGAAAAAGAAGAAATGAGCGAAGGGTAAGAGGGAGAGCGGGAAACAGAAGGGTAAGAATTACAGAATCCAATACCTTGCAGAGGGAAAGGAAAATCGGTAAATGTCTCCTCGACTTCATTAGACGAGCAGTGTGACACCAAGATTTCTATGATTAATTTTGCTCTCTATGAACAAGATATACACTAATATATCGATATAAACGCTTCATATGCCAGCCAGTATATTAAATATTTGATACATTTGTGAATGAACAAAATCATTCTTGTCCTGCTATCACTGACTGCTCGAAGAAAAAATCCAAAATAGTAAAGTCCAGTTATACAGCAGAGTTCAATTTGAAGGCAGTGGACAACATCTCAGGACTCGCTGAACATGTCATGAATTGCAAAACGATTACTCCCTTGTTTTTTATCATTTATGTTGATTGTCCTTTTAAACTCACGACATTAGATTTACCTTTATTTCGGTGCTCTCTTTTCGAGCAACTAACTAAATTGTCTAGAGGATTAGTAGCATTAGTTGTAATAGTAGCAGTAGTAGTTCTTGGGATATTTCCTTCAAGTATACTCTAGATTCTTAATATTTTCTTTAGATACTACGGAGTGCAAATTATTGAGGAAAATTATGTTTCCTTTCACGTTATTCCAAGATCTCCAATCAATATTAAAGATATTGATGAAAAAATTCAAAATTATTTTATCATTTCCCGTAATATCTGAAGTAATAAATAAAGTATTTCTAATCATACCTTAAAAGCATGAAAAGAAAAATTTTTCTGTCTTTCCACTTTTTTATAACCAACTTTAAGCTTACTGATTCAGCAGTCCATTGATTAGTACAAATTTTTATAAGATTTACTGTATTCACTTCTCTTACAAATGTGCATCTTTCCGAACTAATATGAACTTGCATCATTTTGTGGCATGAAAGGACTGATATAAATATATAAAGTGATAATTCTCATTATCCAATAAAGCATAATTTCCACCCATTTCAATAACCGATGCTGGATACTAATCGTTAGTATCCTGGTTGTTCCATTAATTATTTTTCATTCAAAATTTATCATATCAGAGAGAGAGAGAGAGAGAGAGAGAGAGAGAGAGAGAGAGAACGGAACACTTAGCCTTACTGGAAATAGAAGTTCGTACATCGCTTTCTAAATCTTCTCAATAATGTAAACATTTTGTCATAGCTAAATCCTGCAAGGTTCTGAGAGTGATCAAGAAAAGGAGAAATGTTTAAGATCGTTTAACTGGGAAATGAATGCTTTTATGACAAAGGGATTGTGAGGGAAAATAACGGTTTCTTAATAGCCTCTTCACAACGTTCGTTGTGAGAGGGGACCGAAGAGTAATGACCTTAATTGTTAACGCTGGAAAAAGCTAGTATTCTCTTCATTCTTTAAGAATTCTTAAATACGAAAAACCATTATTCGTGCAAATGATGCTTCCATGCAACAGTGGAGACTCTCTCTCTCTCTCTCTCTCTCTCTCTCTTATTCTATTTTTATAATTTTGTCAATACTACTTGAATAAGAAAAACATCAACTTCATCACCAAAATATCAATCCAGCTGTTTCACTGCCTGTTCTTAATTTTCTTTCCATAATTAAATCTATCAGACTAAAAAAAATCATCTTCATAAGGAGTGTTTCGATATAATTGACTCTCTCTCTCTCTCTCTCTCTCTCTCTCTCTCTCTCTCTCTCTCTCTCTCTCTCTCTCTCTCTCTCTCTCTCTCTCTCGCAGACACACAAACACACCGATGGGAATAAATTGCTGAAGCCGTATTCAAAATCTCCAGCACTACTTAACTTTTATTCTGTGGATTTTTACATTTAGCTGAAATTATCCCTTGGAAATGCACAGGAATTCCATGAAATTATAAAAATAAAAGATTAAAAATAACTATAAAATATATGTGTAGAAGACTGCACTTAGAAAAAAAAATAGACTGCATTATGCACGTTATATAAGTCAAAGACCAATATAACTTATCATTTCTTGAAAAGTTTGTAGTATGAAAAGAACACACGGATTAAATGTATCATGAGATCTAAGATGTAAAACCAAGCGCAAGGGCACATTCGAATACTCATATTTTTAGACAATAAAAAGAGACCTGGTAGACTGGTTGGGCAGCAAGATATAAGGAAGTGTACGAGGACTCAAAGGTGAAACTGGAAGAAAAACTAACAGTTGCACTAAGAGGTGATAGTTACAGAAGTGTCAGGGCTAGATGCAATAATGGAGAAATATATCGAAAAATATCTCTTTTCCAAGACGTGACTGCTTCCTGTGTTTGATCACCAGTCAGTTCCTGTTGTCAAAGCGTCCTGGACAAGTAGCGAGTCGATGAAAACCCTCTCTTGTGGAAACGACACCACGTGATATCTCATGCCATGCCTTTGTAACATGGAGCAATATTCGATCCACATTGCATCAGAAAATTTGTTCTGGAATCTTCTATAGCGTGACCGGAAGTGGACGGATATTAGGAACCAATTACTGTGTAGAAAAAAAAAAGTCCTTATATAGCTACCAGAAGAGACTTCCCAAGACAGAGATATAGACACAGAAACAGAGACGCGACTGAGAGGTCGGACAAAGGAAGGTTCCGACGGGAGTATCCCCTTCAGACGCCCCTTACTCTTCTCCATAAAATCTTGTCCTGCCCGAAACAAAGAGGAGCAGTCATCCCTTCCTGCTTGAGTGGAGGAGTAGTCGCTAAGCCCCTATTGCCTGTGACAACGTGAAGTAGTCAACCCTTCCTGCCTGTAGCGAGGACGAGTCTTCAGCCATTCCTGCTCTCCTTTTGCGCAGTCTCCGGATTCTTGGAGAAACAGCATTTGCTGCCTCAGCTTAAAGACATTACTTTTTGTGACGTTTACAAACCCGAGGTCATCGTACCAGCAACATCTCTGCTGAGTTCCCAGCCGCCCTTCTGTGACGTCTTCAAGCCCGAGGTCATCGTACCAGCAACATCTCGGCTGAGTTCCCAGACGCCCTTCTGTGACGTCTTCAAGCCCGAGGTCATCGTACCAGCAACATCTCGGCTGAGTTCCCAGACGCCCTTCTGTGACGTATTCAAGCCCGAGATCAACGTGCCACCATTTAAGTATTAACATTGCTCTACCTTGCAACCTGTTTCCCCTGTCTATAACTGCTAAGATTTATTTTGTTTAGTATTACGTTGAGTGAGAGCAAAGGGGAAACAACATTTCATTTTCTTTGTAAATAAGGTTGTGAATAAATGGTTGAAGTGTTGTGAGAGTTTCTTCTTATATTTATTTCCCATATTTCAATTGCTGGCGTTGAAACGTTGTTGTTTAGAGTTTGAAAGAACCTGGAGCGATTCTTGCATCGTGACAAGAAGTTAGACTGCAAAATAAAGAAAAAAAGGGAAATTTGGAGGGAGGTAAATGAAAAGGCGATTATGCTTGTACAGCTAACGACCGGCGTGACGACATAAATACCATCTAGTAATGCTTACAGAGCACAACGTGCGGTGCACTAACGGTACTGTTCCTTTACTGAAGATCGTAGGTACAAACTAAGAACATTTGTGAACTGAATCTCGTCGTAATATATATATATATATATATATATATATATATATATATATATATATATATATATATATATATATATATATATATATATATATATATATATATATATATATATATACACACACACACACACACACACACACATATATATATATATATATATATATATATATATATATATATATATATATATATATATATATATATATATATATATATATATATATATATATATATATATATATATATATATATATATAAGGTACGACGAGATTCGGTTCACAAATATTCTTAGTTTTAAATAAAAGAATCTGGAATCTGGAATCTGAACCATCCCATCTCACTGAAGCCTAACAAACACACATTATATATATATATATATATATATATATATATATATATATATATATATATATATATATATATATATATATATATATATATATATATATATATATATATATATATATATTGTCAAGGATATACATTCCTCCCTCCCTGTAGCTTTGATTCCATCATGTAATTGGGAATTAAATCTGTTATTCCCCCTATTTCTCCAGTCAGGCATCTCAAGGAAACCGCGTTTATTTGAACCCGTCAACAGCCGTTATTTAGGCGTCAGTACTTCCTTACCTATCCCAACATCGCGCGATCCAAAAGAACAATACCAAAACCCCTTTCCCCCCATCTTGCGATGGGGGAGACATGTAGGGATGGGAAAGGGCAGAAGGGCATTTAGAGCTAGGGAACAGGTAGTCTTTTATTCCGTAGGCATATAATGATAAGTGTGCTTTTCCCATACCCTCCTTGCTGGCCTTTTGACATGCTTGCAGGTATAGCTGGCCCCGCCCAACGCCGAATGCGACCTGCTTTTCAAAAGCAGGGGAGAGACTTGCTTCTGACTTCGTCTGCAGCGGACGCGCTGCTTTTTCCTCCAGTTCCGCTGGCCGGACTGTCTTCAAACAAGGGACCTGGAATGGTTGTAGGCACCTATAACAGTCATAAAAGGTTCGTACATTTGCAAGCAGTCAAAGACCAGCCCTATCCCCTTTTACTCAAACTTCTAACCAGTCCATTTCTTTAACTTTTAACCTCTTCCTCCATGAAACAATCTTCCCTTTGTTAGAATCTTGCCTGTATCCCCTCCCTTGCCATTTACGTACCTTGAACTCGAGTAAAGATCCCGAAATAACAATCACTTATCCTCCACCAGTGCAATTTAAGGGCTATTTAAGTTAAGTTGTAACAGCATAAGTTTAACTTTGGGCGCGTATAATTACGTGTTCATTGTTAACACATATGCTGCTCCGATTCTCAGATCATATTTACGTGCTTTCATTAAAAGCACCTTCTAGGCTACGTTATGTGTTGTATTTAAGAACATGTATTGGGTAATCTTCTGTAGGAAGATTCCATTTTCCTTAGTTTGGGCAAGGCTAACTCAGAACGTCTCTTTCAGGAGGGACACGTGGCACGATTACGATCCATGCGTCATTATCCGCTTGCCACCCAAATTCAAATAATTCCTGGTCGTAGTTCGGAGAAGTTTCCGTTGTGGCCAACTGTTCTTATGAAGTATTTCTCCATCCTGGAACGCCATCATTTGCATTACCTGAGACTATTTCACGTAATCAGGGCAGACTGAATGTGATTATTATCATTGAACTGATTATTGCAGATTGGCCCCATTTTTTATCCACTTGCTTGTTGCCAAGTCATTTCATTATTGTTACTGTGTCCTATTCTGAATCTGCCCCTCAGTGATTATGTTGTGTTGTGTCTAAATGTTGATTTGCTAAGTTGCTGTAAAAAAATCCCTGTAAATTTGTAAACAAATTCTAAATTCCCACATGGCGACCTCCCACATTTAATTTGCATTCCAGGAAATTCTGAGGTAAGTTTTCAACTAAATTCCCTTTTGTTTACAAACTGGACTCCCATGGTTTCGTGGCAGCATCAATTATAATTTTGTGATATACAGGGTGTTTCGAAATTAGAGAGCCCCCTCTACAGCATAAACTAAAATTGATATGGACAAAAACAAAAGTAATTCAAAACAGGTATTTATTTAAGTTTCTCTCTGGGTATTTAATATTTTGTGTGGCCTCCATCTGCCTGTACCACAGCCTGCATTCATGAGGGGTATGATTTCAGCAAATCGCAAAGAAGCTGAGACTCAAACTCCATTTCCCTGTGAACTTCGGTCACCTTTCTTCACAGGTCATCGAGGCTTGGTATACCATCATAGTTCACTGTGCGTGCTTCGACATGATCCTTTAAGATATTACCAATATTTTCACACACATTAAGGTCAAGGAAGCTACCTGGAAATTCAATTGACAAGAAGAAATCGATACCTCTGTTTCGAAGCAGCTCCTGTGTCTGAAGAGCCCTGAAACATGGTGCCTTATCATGCAAAAATGGTACTTCTTCAACAGATAACACATTTTCAGGATCTTAAAGGAAAAGAAATACTCCACCAGTAAGCACAGTTTCTCTGATGTATTTGGCATTACACGACTCTCCTTTTTCTTTGATGATCCACGTTAACCGTTTGGCTGTGAAACAGAGAAAAATTCCCAAACATTCAGGAAATTTCACAACTTGAAGACAGTGCACTTCATCACTAATATCATCCAACTTTGCAGCCCAAATGATGTCATTTTTATGATTTGGCTTCCTGACTGTGTATATGTAGTTCATCTGATACGGTAACATGAAGAAAGTCAGCTTCATCCCAATTAACCACAAAACCATGCACAGTCTTCTCTCTGTTGCTGAGGGATGTTGGGCTTGCTGATAACATGAAATGGCTTGATACCAGATTTTTTCAACTCACGATATACAGCACTATAACTTCTCTTCTTTCCCCTTTTTGTTTCTAGTTCAAGTACCAATTTACATAAAGACTTTCTTGGTCTACCCACTGCCTCAGCTATGATGTCTTTTGACTCCTGAGAAAGGACTTCAAGCCTTCCAAGATTCTCACTCTTTTTGCGATGACATTCATATGGATTTTTGTTCCAGTTTCTTTTAACAAAGGATTCATCTCTTTTAAAGTATTTAGCTATCCAGGAACGTGAAATGAAGGATGCACCAGTATCCCTGGCCTCTCTGAAGGTTATAGCTCGGATTCGGTCAATCCATCTGATTTCCTTTGAGTCGTTAGCCATGGCTATATCTAACTCTGTCACTCAGTCTGAAAATACAGGAAATGTAAAATGAAAAATAGCTTAATAGAAACTTAAAATAATGTACTTGGAGATAGGCTATAGCAGAAAACTTCATAACTTTCCATTTGTTCTGTGGAGGGGGGGACCTCTAATTTCGAAACACCTTTTATATATATACATATATATATATATATATATATATATATATATATATATATATATATATATATATATATATATATATATATATATATATATATATATATATATATATATATATATATATATATATATATATATAAGATATTATAATTATCATGTTCAAAAATCATTCTACGCCCACGGAAATACCTCTCATTGAAGTACAAAAACTGTTATGAAAGGAACGTGTATAATATTGAAGTAGGTTAAGAAAGCTCTTGCGACAATAATTTTTAGAATTTCTTTTAAGGTAGTATGCAGCATGCTACAATTTAGGAAACCCTTTTGGAAAGGAATGAAGTTGGTTCTGATCCAGTCCATTTCTAAAAGGATGGAGTATGACGAATTGACTATTTCAAGGTCTGAGTATTTTCTAGCATAACCGTTAGTATGGAAAGATCGATTTGATGGCATTTAAATGGGGAGATTTTTTTATTCTTGGTGGTTTCATCTCTGATAACTCCTTTAACTCATGTTTAGGCAGATACTTATTTAAGCTTTTTGTTCTGCATTATTACAACTTTTACATATAAATACATTATTCCTGTAACGGATGATTCAGTCATCTGAGGCAGAATTATCTATGACAAAATAATTCCCATTATAAAAACTATATAAATGTAAATTTCCATTTCTTTCTCAAAGGCCTTTGTAAAGACATTCAGTGCATAAAATTCATTATTCAAATTTGTGCGAAGATTTGTAGAAATATTGTTAGAAAACTGCTAAGCAAACTGTTGGCATGACTTAAAGTAGCTTACGCTTATGTTCACCCGACAATATGAAAATATTAGTCTTCAAATATCTTATAATTGCCTCAATATGCTTCACCTATGATATGGATCATAACGGTTCTATTTCCCTGAAAATATGGCAGTACTATTACTTGTCTTCTTACATTTTACATTATTTCTTATCCACTGATAAATAATTCATAACCAACAGCAATCAATAGTTTGAGAAAAAACTGAATCATCATACGGAATTATATAATGATTTAATATTACTTTAGGGCATATGCTATCAGTATCCAGGGCTCCCTAAATCTCAGTATATCTCAGGACGGGCTTCTTTATTTTCACATAAATACATGCTAACCTAAAGATGAGAAGGTAGCTAAAACTCTCCTTCAGATAACTGAAATTTAATTGCATAATGTTCAACTCCTTTTCTCCATCCTCAGAATTTACAGTAATTTGGCTAGAATAAAATATATATAGAGAGAGAGAGAGAGAGGGTGGGGGAGGGGGACAGAAAATTGATTTACCACTACTTATCTTATTCCAGGACTCCCAAAACAGTACCTTTCATATTAAGAAGAAAAAGTAAATTTCTTTGCTTTATCATGGGCAGATTATATTTTTACATTCTATTTCTATGTTTTGTATCAGAAATAAATTTTACAATTGCAATAACGTACCCGTTTTCATGTCACATGAGATTTTGCTTAACGAGCAGATTATAGGAAAGCCGAAAAATATTTAATATCTCCCTCATCGTCAATAAGCTTTGAGTTTGGGAAACGAAAGCGGCTTACGAGGATTTACCGTTTGTTCTGCCTATTTTGCCGGAAACCATATGACGACAAAGTTATTTGAAATACGTCCATTGTTTGCGTTTGTCTAAGACAGTTCAGTAAAGTGTTTAAATATATCAACATGCAAACTCGGAAATAATTTACCTTATATACGTCTAGTGAGAGTTTATTTATTTTTTTTTTTTTGTGAATGGCAAAGGTCAGATTGAGAATGAAAGAACCTTTAGAAGGTTCTACTATACTTGATCAAAGAATATTGTTTTGATGCTGTTAATACTGACGATTGTTCTACTTATATCTTTTGACTTTTGATTTACAAATTCAGTAACCTCTTTCTGGAAGTCTTCTGTAAATCCTTAGACGATACATTACACACAAACACACACACACATATATGTATGGATGTATGTATGTATGTATGTATGTATGTATATATATATATATATATATATATATATATATATATATATATATATATATATATATATATATATATATATATATATATATGACTGTAAAATTTTTTCTGTTAAAACAGAATTCCATCTAATTAAAGGAACCCATTATACTTCGAAGACAACTGTCTTCCTCAGCTAACCTCTATATATATATATATATATATATATATATATATATATATATATATATATATATATATATATATATATATATATATATATATATATATATATATATGAAGTTTTTATCACATCACAGTGATTCATATACAAGCATTAAGCTAC
The DNA here is from genome assembly GCA_039081455.1 of Macrobrachium rosenbergii. Classification (NCBI taxonomy): domain Eukaryota; kingdom Metazoa; phylum Arthropoda; class Malacostraca; order Decapoda; family Palaemonidae; genus Macrobrachium; species Macrobrachium rosenbergii. The sequence goes on from JANJGK010000018.1 coordinate 4,095,421, forward strand.
AAACGTCCTTTAATATCCAATTCGCTCTACCTCGGAAATAATATATTTTCATATATGTTACCGAAGGGGAATTTTTTAGTTGATAATAAGTACGCCGTCCCGTGGGGTCGAACCAGCGAAGGACAGGAACTCAGGACTACAGGGACGCATTAACCCGCGCGGCCACAAGAGAGGTATAAGTGGATATCGTCTCCCATATACAAATCACCCGTCGAACTCAGGTGTTTGTGTTTGGAGACGATATCCACCCACCTCTGCCATGTTGACCGTGTAATGCGTTTGTCACACGCAGCCATATTATGAAGTTTTTATCACATCACCGTGATTCGTATACAAGCATTAAGCTACAAACGTCCTTTAATATCCAGTTCGCTCTACCTCGGAAATAATATATTTTCATATAGGTTACCGAAGGGGAATTTTTTAGGTGATAATAAGTACGCCGTCCCGTGGGGTCGAACCAGCGAAGGACAGGAACTCAGGACTATACTGTGTTACTTCTTTTCACTTCTTTCCTATTATTAAGCGAATGAATTGCTGCAAAAGTTAGTCTTCCACCGCCTCGTCATATTAAGAAAAATGTGGCAAAATACTTTCTTATACTGCTAACTTCAACTTGTGATACATATTTTATTTTTTTTTTATATTGGTTCAAGGGACGTTTTTAACATAGCATAATAAATTACAACTCATTACCTTTACTATGACATCAAATTCATTATCGTAGAATTGTGTATAAAGTTACACGTACGGCATCTATAAACTTGGTCAATTCGCACAATACCGTAACTATAAATAAAAAAAAATTTTGCCCCTCTTGGAGGAATGTTTGGCAATCGGCATTTATTGTTTTGAATAAATACGAATTAATGAAATATAGAAATGAATATATATCATTCTCGAGGTAAAAAAAAAAAAAAGCAGAAACGAACGAATTCATGAGGATATTCGCATTTAAACGAATAAAACAAAAGAAATATCATAGGCTACATGTTGACGTCCGTCTTAGCCAGAAACTACTGAAGGCACCAGTGTCCGTTGGCTATGTAAATATTAAATTATTATCACAATTGTAATTTTAGACAATGTAAAAAGAGCTGCAACTGTTTTCGGTTTTCTGTACGTGTTAACGAAAGCGTTTCAGTTTCCTTTGACGTTTCTGAGGGAAAGTGTAGTCTGAAATCTGAATGGTCCAATATAGAAATTGTCGATAAATGTTTTTTTTTTTTTTTGTGGATTAAGTACTTAGATATGATGATGGTAATACCTCAAGGTACTTCAGAGTATTTTATTGGCAAGGTATAATCAAGATACGTTTTGCTTCAGATGAACACTGAAAAAAAATTGGTATTTTCGTTGCGAGTAATTTTTTAACGAGTGGGTAGTTTTATCACAGAAGCATTAAGTCTCAAAGTTGTGCCCATAACTACGAAGTATTTTTTATTTTTTGTGTGTGTGGATTAAGTACTTAGATATGAGGATGGTAGTACCACAGGGTACTTAAGAATTTGTATTTTATTGGCAAGGTATGATTAAAATACGTTTGGCTTAAAATGAACAGTGGAAAATAAAAGGTGGTAATTTCGTCGCAAGTAATTTTTTAATGAGGGGGTATGTCTGTCACAGAAGCTTTTGGTCTCTTTTTACCATAGCGAGGATTGTAAACCACATTTAAACAGATATAGGTTTTCAATGTTGATTTTACTGAGGTAAGTAACAATTATATTAATAATTCTCTTATATTATGATCAAATTACACGCAAATTCTGGTCGAAAATTAATGATATAGGAGATTTGGGTTTACTGTAAATCATACGTCTGGCACGCCGGGAAAAAAGTTGGAGTGTCAGGTGAATAATGTAAATGAGCTTAGAAAACGGATGGAAAAGGTGATGGAAAAATTTAAATTTTATTAGTTTTGTTTGTACGTCTGTCACGGGGTAGGGATTTGATTTTGAGTTAATAACCTTTCTTGGATGATATAGAAGCCGTGTGCAAAAATTTTTCTGGGTCTGTCAAGCAGTTTGGATTTATATAGAAGCCAGACTAATATACAATACAAACATTCATATATATATATATATATATATATATATATATATATATATATATATATATATATATATATATATATATATATATATATATATATATATATATATATATATATATATATATATATATATATATTTATATACATATATATACACATACATACATATAGGCCTAAATGATTTTGCCTTGTAATGATAGGTATATCATGCGATATTTTGATATATTTACTTTTTAATTTATCATGAATTATGTGTAATAATAATAATTATTGAAATATCATAACAGAACTCAAAAGAACTAATGATTTAATTAACTTAATGGCGTAATTTAGAATTAATAATATCTTTCTTGATAAAAGCGTAGTATAAGGAACACATACGTGTGTCCTAGTGAGAACTTGTTTCATTTCAATTGTCAAGGGTTGAGATAAGAAAGACCGCTTTGTTTTGTGTTAACGTGATGATAGGTTGGAATAACAATTGCTGATCAGTTCTGGAAATCCATTCGAATTTTTCGTGTTGTTTATAAAACACGTCAATCATAATTAGCCGATTGCAGTATATTTCGATCATGTATAGATTTTTGTAAAAGAATCGTCCCATACGAGAACAAGGCGAGTGATTTCGCTTTGTTAAATGCATTGCTCTGATCACGTACACCACTTTGAGAGAAAGAATACATGTCTTGATCAGTTACACCATGTTTTTGTAAGATTGCGTTTAAAACGTTTTGCTGGGATGACATCACTCTCCTTCTAGACATTTATTTTTTGGTATCTCACACCCAAAATTCTTTGATGACTTCACCTCCTTGCTTCTAGAACTTTTCTTTTGTATCTCGTAAGCAAAATGCTTTAATGATGTCATGCAATTGTTAAATGTGATGCTGGAATTCTGAAATCTATTCATTCTGATTTCTGAAACCGATCAGCTTGGTTCCCTCTCTCTCGTTCTTAAAAAGAAATTACTTTTAACGTAGTGTATTTGTGGTCACGCATTAGCGTTAACTTTTGAGATCTAAATTTAGTCAAATTATTTAATTTGTGACGGCGCCTGGTAAAAAAAGTGTTTAGTGAAATTAGCGCAGCTGAAAAGGGATTTTACAGAGGTTTTCACAAGATTATGTAAGGTAACATGAATTTTACTTATTAATGCCATGTTACAATATGTTAGGAAATTTTGTCTTAGTGAAATAATTTTTTATAAATCTTCTGTGCATTTTTGTGTGTTTTTCCTGTTTGCAATCTATTTGTATTTTCACATTTTTTTTTATGTTTGTGATGTAACATTTATCTATGTAGCATTTTAAATATTTTTTGGTAATTTAACATTGCATCCTTGATTTAATTTTTCATTTATTAAGATTTTCTTTTAAAATTTTAAGTGATTCTTGATAGTTTAAATTTTTCTTGAATAATTAAAATTCCTGATAAAGTTTTTGTGAATTAGTTTTGTTTCATAATTTAATTCAAGAAATAATTATGTTTTGTGTTATTGTCAAGTAACAATAAACTTTTCAGATTGTGAATTCTAATTATAACCTTTGAATTTAAAAATAAATTTTTATGTTTAATATTTTTTAAGAAAACAGTGTTTCATTTACTGACCACCAGTGAATAGGATTGATTGTATGTGCATAAGGCAAAGTGATAAACATGTTTTGTTCTTTTAGTTTTGCTAAAGTGAATTAAGACCAGGGAAACAGTTAAAATTATTTGATGGAGTGATGCCCTTTTACTCTAGAATATTTCTTGTTTAATTGTTGATACCTCATACATATTCTGATAAACTGAGTTCGATTTTTCAAGTGATTAATAAGTTTTAAGGGATCAATGTTACCTTTAGAGTACTCAGTCGTAATTCTTATTGCTATGAGAGTTCAGATATCTGGCTGAGGTGAGGTATATTTTTGAATTTTGAGACTAGTTGTTTAATAACCAGGTACTTGGTATGCATCGCGATAATATATATATATATATATATATATATATATATATATATATATATATATATATATATATATATATATATATATATATATATATATATGTGTGTGTGTGTGTGTGTGTGTGTGTGTGTGTATATATATATATATATATATATATATATATATATATATATATATATATATATATATATATATATATATATATATTATATATATATATGTAATTCTAATAGCCACAATGTCCTCAACTTCTCGAATTCTTCGCGCTTTTTTGGATATGCTTGTAACTACAAAGCCGTAAGATCCAAACGCAAGAAATCAAGAAATTTAAGAGATTGTGATGGCTGGTCGCGGGAAACAAACCCGCGTCACCATAATCACATGGAGGTCACGTGACCCCTTGTGATTATGGTGACGCGGGTTCGTTATCGAAATAAGGCTTGTTGAAGAAGAGCTTCCCAGGGAGACCCCTTAACATCAAAATTCACAACTCTATTCGGATGCTGCAAGATCATCTTTTTCAGAGAAGGGGAAAACCCAAATGAACACTCAGAAAAAGAAAAATAAATTGGGTTTTTTCAGGTTACTTATAAAAGCTGAAGGAGGGAGAGTTGAAGATAGTGCCAAAAGCAAGTCACTATCACCTGCAGAGCTTCGTGATTTTCGAGTCGTTGTCAGACACCATTACTGATGAGCATTTAACAATGGAAACTTTTGGATTCTGTCAAATAGGAAGACTATAAACTTCATCACTCCCATTCAGAGATGAGGTTTTTCATTGCCCTTCGTTATCATTTGTATAAAAATCCTTTTCTCAACGTCTTTAACCTTTGATCTTAGAAACTCCTATACTTGTAAATCATCGCCATCAAAATTTGACAAGATATTTCCGTGCAATTGACAAAAAACATTATCGTCAAAGTACAAAAGTTTTAAATCAGACTATCTTTTCAATATAAGCTTTATTAATTAGGTATGGAATTTTTGCTATTTGACCAGACGATATCTATGTAGACGAATGAATGATGAGGCCCTATCAAGGACACCATCCATCAAAACACCTAATTAGAAAAAATCCTTTACGTTAGGGTCAAAGGATGGACAGTAGCCTCTTCCCTACGGTGCTCACGTGCAATGATATATAAGAATCTAGGGGCACTGGGGAATTAGCAAATGCCTTTTTGGCGTGGGGTTATCAGAAGTTTAACGCTTTCTTCATAGAATGGACTCTGAATATCCGGGGATCGAATGATGTTCGCACTCTTGCGGGTTTCTTTTTTATTTACAATTTTTTTGAAGAGATTTTCAAAGGACAAAAACTGCTCAATATTTAGAAGGGCAAATAAAGATGTTATGATTTACACGCCTATTTTGATTGACAAGTATCATTCAAGAATGTGGTTAGAGAATATCACGATAGATATTGGATCAATGAAAAAAATTCTTTCCTTATTTTCTTAAACATAATAAATGTTTTGTGAATTGTGCAATAAATGATTCTGCTAGATACGATGAAATTCGTTAAAATATTGTCAAGATAGACTGACGTCACAGTGGCCAAGTAAAGCAAACATCCAGTAGTTTAAATGTGTGAAATACATTGTTCCATTATATGGAAACGATCCTGTATTTCCATATAATAGATAAAACTTTTACATACTGATATTTATAAAGAAAGTCAATCTTTGTGCATGTTAGTATCTTCATTGCGTTCGTAGTTCTTTTCTTTAAGGTCTGTTGGCTTAAGGTTTGTTGGCTTAGGGAGGTATTCCAGAAAAAAAAAAAAAAAAAACTGAAGTTTTGTTTTATTATAAAGAACCTCTTTACCATTGGTAAAAGAATGTAACTTAAATAATCTACTTCTTTGGGTACAGACACCGGAATAAATTAATTAATATTTTTTTTTCTGAATACCAAACTGGTTAATAATGTGTAACTAGTGAAGATAAATGGCAATAAGAATGTAAGTTGACATACAGTCTGTGGATACAGTAACACGATCCCACCGGAAGGCTTCGGCAAACGCTGTGGTATCAGGGATCATCTTGCTTGCTTTTTCGCACCAGCAGGCTTTTTCATAGTTTTCGTGAATTATGCCTGAAATTGGAAAATTAAGACTAGTTAATCTTTTCTCACACTAATGATCATCAAATCAATAGAATCACAGTGAATTGAATACTTATTGTAATGGAGCAAACTGTGTCAATCTTGGTTCATTTCATCAGTAAAATTAAGAAACGCCAATATGTGAAGCCAATTTAAACCCTCATGGAACAGGGTGTGGTGTTGACATCACCCGCAAAAACTTTCCCTAGAACCAGCAAGATGAAACCTACTGGATCAAGATGAACGTTCACAATGCATACATACACATATGTACACACACACACACACACACACACACACACACACACACACACACACACATATATATATATATATATATATATATATATATATATATATATATATATATATATATATATATATATATATATATATATATATATATATATATATATATATATATTATATAGATATATAGATATATATATATATATATATATATATATATATATATATATATATATATATATATATATATATATATATATATATATATATATATATATATATATATATATATATATATATATATATATATATATATATATATATATATATATATATATATATATATATGACTGTCTTTTCCTGTAATACTACAGTGTAATATGAATACAAGAAGGCCCATAAAACACTATTTAAACGTTGAAACCATATATTTCGGGCACTTGGTTCTGTGCCCCTGTTCACTGGTAGAATATGGACAGATGAAATTTTACAAAACATAAAGGTGTGGCCTTAAGTCTCCGATGGTATGAAGGTGACCGTTTCCTAAGAAGGAGGAGAATGATCAATTCCCTAGTGGTTTTTGGCCTCATTAGCTCCTGTTTGGCGACGGATCTGGAGGTCACGTTTCTTGGGTCATCATCTTCAGGAGGGGTCTGAGGATTAAAGCGTCGATGTCGTCCGATTTCCAATGTCCTCCTGACAGGTTCATATTGTTGGTTTGATTGATGACAGCAGATTCCAGAATCTTTCTTTTGTACGGACAGCTACTTTTGAAAACCAACTCCGCCCCACTCCAGTTTATGACATGTCCTGTATTTCTGATATGTAGGAAAATCCCTGAACTCTCCGAAGCGTAACATACTGATCTTTTGTGCTCTGTTATTCTTTGCGAGAGCAATCTACCTGTCTCGCCTACGTAAATGTCATTACAATTGCTACACGGTATCTTGTAAACTCCGGCTTCTTCCCCTTTGTTATTTAAGTATACGTTAATGAGCGAACTCCTGATGGATTTGGGATAATGGAAAATGAAGGGATTGTTAGACCTGAGTTGTTCGGTGGCTTTTTGTATGTTTTCGTCGTACGGAAGCTTTATTTTGTTGTTGAAATCTATTTGTCTGTTGTGAGTGGGACCTCTATAGTATATTTTATTCGCTTTGTTAATAGCCTTCTCGTTAATGTGTGGTGGGTAGAGCAGTTGCGTTAGGTGTTGGCAGATCGCGTTGAATTCCTTATCTAGGTACCCATTTGTACATATTCTAAGCCCCCTGAGGAATAAGTTGCACCCTACCATGATCTTTAAGGAGACATCGTGGTAGCTTAAGAAATGATTGTAGGAAACAGCGAAAGTGGGTTTCCTATATACTATGAAGGCATATATATTTTGTTCTCTTACGATCAGTACATCTAGGAACGGCAATTTTCCTTCCTTTTCCCATTCTGTTTTGAATTTAGTCTTATAAAAAATTCATTAAAGTTTCCCCAGCTATTGTCCCTGAAAGTAAAAATATCATCTACGTATCTAAACCAGATCATATTGCGGGGTTTGATAGACGATAAAATTTCTGTTTCGAAATATTCCATGCACAAGTTTACTAGAAGGGGTGATAGGGGACTTCCCATGCTACAGCCAAATTTTTGTTTGTAAAAATTACCATTGAAAGAAAACACGTTGTTAGTTACACAGAGGTTGATAAGTTTTAAAGTTTTATCTATGCCAAAAGGAAAATGGTCTTCATATGGTTGTAACTTCCTCCCTAAAAAGGACAACATGTCGGCGATCGGGACTTTTTATTAGTAAATAATGACTCGACGTCTAGGCTGAGCAATTTGATGTTATTTGATGAGATGTTTAAACTATTAAATTTTTGTATAAAATCCTCTGCCTGTTTGACGTGGGAGGATGAGAAGGTCCTTAGAAAGGGTGATAACAGGTCTGCTAGCCATTTTGATAATTTACATATGAAAGAGCCCCTGCTAGATATTATGGGGCGCAAAGGAATCCCATCTTCATGTGTTTTCGGCAGGCCATAAAAATAGGGGAGAGAGGGATTGATTATCTTGAATGTCTCTAGTAGTTCTATGTCCTTCTTATTGCCCCCTATGGTTCTGACTGATTTGTTAAATTGGGCAGCAATATTGGTTGTGGGATCTTTCGTTAATTTGTCATAGGTGTCTTCATCGTTTAGAAGTTCTTGAACTTTATTGATGTATGTCTCCTTGTCTAAGAGAACTATTTTCCCGTCTTTGTCAGATTTTGTGATGATGATATCCCCTTTTCCTTAAACTAACTAACGCATTTTGGAATCTTTTCCAATATCAGAAGTCACTCAAAAATTTGTAAAACACATTGATAATAAAGACTTCTGCATTTTAGGCCATACCACCAACCCTCAAGACCTTGTTATTCTGGAATCACTTTTTATCAAACAACTTGTTCCGTCGTTAAACACTCATACGTTCTCCTCCCCTCTATATTTATCCGGACTTGTGTTGTTTCTATTTATGTTTACGTTTAGTTTGACGCTGTCACTCCTCTAGGTCGGTCCTTAATCTTTTGTTCTGTAAACCCTTTCACGGATATTTTTCAATTTTAGTTTACTGTACATTCTGTTACCTTTCATTTTAATGTAATGATTAAAAAAAATGCTCTTTAATTTTAATGTTTGTGTACATTTCTGAAATTTTTGTATGAATAACTTTAAGTTTTTCAATTCTTAACTTTTAGTTTTAGCTTTTACGGTTTTACAAAGAATTTTATTTTTTATTTTAACAGCCCTGATGATGTAATTAATTTGATAATTACGAAACGTTGGAATAAAGTCAACTCGTATATCCGTGTGTCCTCTGCCCTTCATTGATTATTTTAAATATGGATTGACTCCTGACTCCTTACACTAAGCTGTAACCCCTGGACTTCGCTTGTTCCCCGGGCTGTCCCCTCTTCCTCCTCCACAATGGAGATCCGAAACTACTACTTCGCTGTGCTCTTCATCCTCCGACTCCGATGTAGAGGTTTTACTCATCCTTTTCAAGTGATACGCCATCGTTATGATAATAAGGAGTACTTACTGCTTGCCGGTTATTTGAACGCTACTCAAAGAAGCTGGAAAAGACTAAGTTGGACCTAGATTTCCTACAGTATTGTACCTTGAACAACATTGCCCCAATTTTGTCAAATTTAAGCTTTATAAATCATCCTTGTAGTCTTCTGAATTCTACCAAGACGCTACCAAAAATCTTCTTAACATAGAAATCAAGTGTAAATATACAGCAATTAACAGGTACAGCTCTCTTATGAACAATCACCGCAACAATATTTTTAATTCACTCTCTTTTATTGATTCTATTATTTGCAAAAGATTGTTTACTAAAAGTCTACAGGATTTTATCTAGCATATACAGGAACGCCTTAAGAGAAAACTTGTTAGTCTGGGAATTACCGTTCCCAAATTTTATAATAATTTAACCACTGTATTTGATTTTTCCAGCATTGTTTTGTCTAAGAGAGAGGAGTTCTTGCTGTCTCTGGGTTTGGACTTCTACTTGCCTAACTATAACCTAACTTTACAAAATTCTTTTTGCCACTTGAATCGATATTCCACCGTCTCAAAGCACTCCCCCTTCCAAACTGATCTGGTAAGTCTGCAAAAACGACTGTGCGAACTTTTTCATAGCACCTTTAGAAATCTCAAAACTAGATGGACCCCTTTTTTCCGAAAAGATTTTGACATCATGAAACAATTGGCAAAAGACGGAGACATCATTCTCACCCGACCTGATAAAGGTAAAGGTACGGTGATTCTCAATAAACGTGAGTACATCTCAAAAATGGAAAGTATTTTAAACGACAGAACAAAATTGAACCCATTGGGACGCCAGACTACTATAATATTTTTTACATTGAAAATCAACCGTTTTCTAAGGTCTCTTAAGAAGGATAATGTCATTAATGAAACTATTTACCAAGATCTTTTTTCCACAGGCTCTTCGTATGGTATCCAGTACGGCCTACCGAAAATTCACAAACCTGGCGTTCCCCTTAGACCTATCCTTGCTTCGTTTAAAACACCAAAGTATAAATTAGCCAAATTTCTTGTACCCATGCTTGAGCATCTAACTAAGAATAGGTATTCATTAAATAACTCCTTACAATTTAAAGATACCATTCTACGACAAGATTCTGATTTATTCATATACTGTTTGAGAAACTATTTAATTAATTCTTAACAAGCTGTTTCCTGTTCCTGATTCTACTTTTAATCATTTTAATCGCACGCATTTTAGGACTTTACTTGAACTCGCAGTGCTGGACACTGCGTTTATTTTTAATGGTAAATTATTCAAACAAG
>JANJGK010000018.1:4111129-4121580 GCA_039081455.1 Macrobrachium rosenbergii
TCTTCAAAGCCGTTTCCGGTGTTCCCTGCCATTGTGTTGTTGGCGCAAGTTATGAAGGCGTTCTCTACAACCAGTCTGGTCGTTTTGTTGCTGTTTTTGTACAGAAAACTCATATTTTCCCAGTCTATTTTATGATCATTTTCCCAACAGTGTTTGGCAACTGCCGACGTCTGAGTATAATGCCTTATGTTCTGTAGATGTTGTTTGCTTCGCTGTTTACATGATTGCCAGTTTCTTCATAGTACCCTTCTTCACAGTCTAGACACGCTGCCATATATAACCCCCCTCTAATCTCTTCCCCCTCTACTGACTTTTTGTTGCTATTTTATTCCTAATGGTGTTTTTGTAGCTGCCTATCATTATGAAATTATCTAGCTTTCTGTTGATGGGTGCAATAGAGTTGTTGTCAGGGACCGTAATTATTTTCTTCCCTACCAAATGTTCCTTTTCTTCCTCTCCCTCTCCCCAAAATACTGTAGTTTTTCCTTGCTTTGATGTGTGCCCACTCCCACCAATACTTAGGGTAGCCTAATCTCCTAAAACTCTCCCTCAGTAATCCAGCTCTTCGTCTAAAAATTCGGGACTGCAAATCCTATAAGCCCTGATGGCCAACCCTGTCATTACTCTTATTTTTATTTCTTTCCTATGACTGGAGAACCTATGTATGTATGAAGTGGTATGTGTCTTTTTCCTATATACCTTGAATTTTAATTTTTCCCCTTCCCTCTTAACCAGGACTCCCAAGAAAGGAATTTCTCCCTCCTTCTCTTCTTCTATTGTGAACTTGATGTGTTCATTTAGTTTATTTATGTTTTCTAGGAACTTGTGTAGATCTTCCCTTTCTTCCTTGTAAACAATCAAGATGTCATCCACGTATCTTACCGATTTTACGATATTTAAGTTCCCTGTATTTACTTTGCCCACCTCTTCCTTTTCAAACCATTCCATAAAGATATTAGCTTGAATTGGTGAAAGATTTGATGAATTATATATGTCATAATTCAATCGTAACAGTATATTTCAGCTGGCCTCCGTACATACTCAATAGACGCTTCCACAATCTTTCTCAAATAATTATTAACTTTTTACACTGTTGTATTATTCAGAGCTGCCTCTCTTATAACCTCCACATTTAGTAACCACAAGAAACACGCACCTCGTTGACAAAGAAGGAAGATTCTTCATGCAGCATCTTTACCTTTGCACCTTCTAGTCTAAAATCTTATGCTTACCAATCATCCTCTATGTACACAGCTCCCCAACACATCCTTTTTTCTCTCTCTCAGGTGTACTGTCTCATTCAAACATAGACCTTCATTGCATGCTAACCATTTTTATTCACTTTGCCCTTTAGTGTAAATTGGAATCTTCTTATCTTATAGCTTAATTTTAAGCAATTAATTTCCGCATCACTTAAGAAATACCGCCACCAGCCAACTGTTGATGGCATATATTTTACTTCATGCGAAGTCTGACCTGTGGTCACTGACCTCTTGCTTAGTCATTGACCACATAATCACAGAGCTCTCATTCCTTTATTGTGTCGTTAACCCCGCCCCTTATTTCATCCACTATTCCTTACAGGTTATCATCTTTATACTCCATCTCTCTCCCTTGCCATAATTGCATTACAGCTACACTTTAAACCTGTTTTTTTGTATTAGCACATATTTATTCTTGTTGTAAAATTAAACCCCTCAAACAAATAATCCATACATTAAAGTCATGCATAGAAAAATTTACATCTGCCTGACTTCAGATAGACAGTACTTGAAAACTATATAACTTATTTCTCTTTCACTTGCTTCTGCATTTATATAACTTAAAATAGGTATCCTTTCAGATCCTCCAACCCACTCGGACGTTAGTAATAATAATAATAATAATAATAATAATAATAATAATAATAATAATAATAATAATAATAATAATAATAATAATAATAATAATAATAATATCCTTTATTTCAGCTCATGGCCATATACATGGAATATACAAATACAATACACACAATCTAGATACATAAGATAGCATGATAGAAATAATAATCGGCAGTATCCACACAGTTGCTGAGGAAGAAAAAATAGAATTCATTATAAGAGTAGTGACCGTAATTATATGGAGAATAATAGTAAAAAAAAATATTGAAAATTATAGCAATTAAGAATTACAGATTGCAGACGATTAATTTCCAGCTAGGGACCTTAGGTGATTACAGAAGTCAGGTACAGGAGGCTAAATACGAAAATTGAAAATAGCAAAACTCTACATTCATATTAATCACAGTAATAATAAAAAATGAAAATACCAATAATAACAAGAAACGTAGAAATAATAATAATAATAATAATAATAATAATAATAATAATAATAATAATAATAATAATAATAATAATGACAGATTTTGGAGATAACACTCATAATTGCAAAAATAGAGAATAAGCCTTCTTTCCCACAATTTAGGTCTTCTTGCCTCACAGCTTAGGATGCTTTGCATGAGCGAATTGCTACTGTTTCTCAGTCGGGTGATCAGACTGAATATTATTTTTAGACTATCCAGGTGGGTACGTCTCATGGTCTCACAGGTATAGTTCGTCCAAAGGGAACACCCATATTATATACTGTAGCAGTAAGAGCGGAAGAGCAGCAGTTTTGTGTCTCAGTGACAGAAATAAAACCTCCTTGTAATCATGTTCCCAGTTGCACATAGTTTACGACACCTCTGTTCTGTGTCTGCCGTATCTTTTAGGTCGTCCGTGTTATGTGGCCCAAATACGGAAATTCATGCACGAATTCCAGACGATGATCTCCAAGGGGAATTTGTGGTTCTTCAACACGCTTAAGCGATCTCGGGAGCAGCGACATACACTGGGTCTTGGTTTCGTTGCATAGAACACCAAGTTCCGCTGCATATTGGCAGCAAGTGTCGATGAGTCGCTGTAAGCCTTGCACTGATGGGGAAATCAGAACCATATCGTCGGCGTAACAGAGGTTGTTTATTGTTGTTTTGTTGATAGTGCATCCGGTTGGGAGTGAATTCAGTTTAACATTCAGGGCTTCTGTGTACATGCTAAAAAGGTATGGAGAGAGAATGCCCCCTTGACAGAGCCCGTTTGGGGGCCGAAAGTGTACGATAATATGTTACCCCATTTGACACAGAATTGCTGTGTGGAGAACCACCAACATAAAATGCCAATTAGATACAGAGGTGTGCCTCGTTTGTTCAGCTTCAGGAAGAGCCTCGTGTAGTTTACTCTGTCAAATGTTTTTCTCACATCTCCAAAACATAGGAAAACAGGAGAGGCTGACGATAGGTAATGAGTCAGCAATTCTTTCAGGATGTAAATGCAGGTGTCGGGCGAGTGGTTTACTTTAAAGCCGAACTGGTTGTCAGAAGTGTGTAGAAAGGGCAGAAAATCTCACTAGAAGAATGGACTCAAGTATCTTTGAAGCAATTGTAGTAATTGCAATTGGGAAATAATTACCAGGGTCAGCTGGATCCGTTAGTTTGTTTTTTATTAGTGGTATTGAGGGAACTAAGAGTAGGGAGTCTGGGAGAAACTGGTGAATTATGCACACACTGAATAGAGCAGCTAGCAAAATGTAAATTATCGGGTGGCAGAATTGGAAAGCTTCAGCAGGCAAACCATCTCAGCCGGGCGGTTTATTTATGGCATCGCTGATGTAACCTGGCATTATACGATCGGCAAAATGAAACTGAATGTTATTAGCAAAGAGTTTAGCTACATCCCTTTGGGAGTCTTGATCGTTTATGCAATTCAGGATAGTGCTGAAGTGATCTCCCCACAATCTTGTGATAGCCTCGTCACCAACGGCTTCTCCTACTCTGTGTGATAGCTTTTTAGTATTGGAATTAAGGGATGGAATGTCTTTCCAAAGACAAGGGTAATCACCAGACTCTAATTTTCTAGACATTGCATCAGCTCTTAGTTGCTTTTCATTCAGCCTGCAGTCCTTCCCTTGGGCTACCGTTTTGCATCCACAGTAAAAACATTTCTCGTGAATGTGCACAAAGTTCTTTAACAGAGTCATTCCATCCATGTATATTACGAGAGTTGCCTTGACGAGATGTAAAGGTATCCCTGCCGGAGACAAGCATAGCAGAAATTATATTCGAATAGAATTCTTTCAGATCTCTCCTTTGTTGGTCATTTCTACATTTTGGGTTAGTACACAGCAAGGTGACTGCTGGTTGAATTATTGACCACAGCCTGGTTTCCGTGGTTTCCCAAAAGGATCTGGTTTAATGTTGTTTTTTAAAATCCCAGTTAACAGTAGGTGGGCGATCAGTTAGGGGGTTCACGGTAGGGAGGGATGGGGTATTGAATGACACCTGTAAGAGGATGTGATCGTAGCCCGTCGCAAGATCGTAGCAAACGTTGTAGGTCACAATAGAATCGTGAAGTTGGGGGACGTGATGCAGTGGTTCAGCCAAGAGGTTGTAATTGTGTACGTTCTATTTCGTGCACAGGTACAAGAAGAGGGAGGAAGGAGCATTGCATCGCTAATTTGGAGAAAATTATTTTGACAGAAGGAAGTAAGTTCGTTATAAAATTTTTTGAGGGGTGAGAATTAAGGTCCCCAGTTATACAAATATGATCAGCAGTAGAGTAGTAAATAATGCTGTGTAACTCACCTAGGATCATGCAGTATTGATTGCAATTATTGTTCTTTTCCCAGGGCATATAAACATTAATTATTAGGACCTTAGAGTCCCCTACTGTCACTTGAAGCCCCAGCAATTTATCACTCCTATAGGTCATCACATTCACCGTATTGTCTAACGATTTGTGCCACAAGAAAGAAATGCCCCTTTTCGGGTGACCGGCTACGATGCGATTTGCAACTTGCATTGATGAGGTTGAGAAAACTCTGAAGTCTTCATGCACTGAATCGCAGACGGCAAGGTCATGAGGCCAGTGGATTGTTTCTTGTAATGCATTGCTGCCTTTGAAGTTTTTGCAGAACATGTTTAGGGGAGGAATGTTCCGCTTGTGACCAAAAATATTCCAAGAGATTATATCTAATGTATCTGTAACAATCACGAAGGTGACCTTTGAAAACCTTTGAACAGTGCGATGTGATGATCTGGCAGGGCACTTCCGCTGTAGAGGCGGTGGGGCCGGTGGCGAGGAATGTCTGACGTATGCATTTGGGATCTGATAAATGCATTTTAAGCACACGGAAACAATGTGTGCTCGTTCGGTCACTGAGATAATGCATTGGAAAGGCACAGATTCCGGGGAGGTATGTACGTGTGTATATGTGCGATTCCCCATGATATATGACAGGAGGAACTTTGACTCTCTCGAGAAACTGTCTCGAACTATAATAGCAAATATGTATTTTAACCTGGTGTAGTGATCAAAGAACTCACCAGTATGAAGGTACACTATTTACAGCCATGGAAGTAAGTAAAAAATGCACAGTGACACTCGTATATACTTTTTCCAGACATTATATAGTGCTGCAGTGAAATCCATATTGTGCCCCCCCCCCCCCCCATGCATTCTTCATTTTTTTTTTATGCATTTTTTCCATTTTAAGTTTTTATTTTTTTATACAAGGACAACTTGTGGGAAGTGGTGTTATTACTATTACAGACTATTTGACCTCTATTGTGGTTGTTATGACCTTATTTTTTGCTTGATGATGAGGGAGTCATTGACTATTATGGTTTGGTGTAAAATAATGTCTATGCTTATTTGGGGAACAGGGTTCCCTATAGTAATGTGTTTCTTTGATAGGGAGTGTGAATCACTCCATTTCATGATCGTGGTCTTTGCAGAATTACTTTCGTTAAATTTGTTAATAAGGTCTAGTTTTCTATATCAGTATCTCATTCCAGTAGGCCTTTGTGTAAAGATAAGTTCAGAGAGAATCTTGTGACGAAAAGAGAAGGGATCTGCTGACCCAGGTAAGGCTACAGCTACCAGGAGCATCTCAATAAAGGTGAGATGCTAAATTTTGTTCTTAAAACAAATACATCAATATAAAGATGTCCCTCAAACCCGGGCGGTTAACAGTGGTTGGTAGCAGTGTTAGACTTAGATAGATAATTAGATAGTTAGGGATACGCTTCCGAAGAGACATATTTTAGTAATTCTGGTATTGGCATCTCAGAACAGGATTTTGTTGCGGTCCGCGATTCAGGCTAGGGAGCTGTTGTCAAGTGAGATGTTGTGAGTCAGTCTTTTTCTTGAGGTGACTCTCTGTGTGTGTTAATAATGTGTCTTGAGGGGCAAGTTGTTATTAAGGGATTAAAAGGGCGTTAATTTTTACTGGGGAGTGTTTAGAGACATTAATGTGTATAATGTGAAGTAATCGTGGTATCTTGACCGCTTGTATGCATTAAAACACGCGAAAATACGCATGTGAGTGTGTTATCCTTCTTTTTGCTTCCTCTCACTCTTTCTTGGGTGAGAGAATCCATGCGCTGTTAAGCAGAAACGCACGTAAGTGTTATCATTTTTGTTTGTTTGTTTATTTTATTTTATTGTTAATTTTAGTGTCAGATTGAATGGGTATCATGCTACCTCTGCAAATTTGTGGGCGCTGCCTGCAGTGATGGCATTCCTTCAGTGACGTGTCAGTTATGTCACTAGTTTGGTCTTGCTTGTTTCGCTGGAGCAGTGCCACTGCATTTTGAGTGTGTTTCATGTATTTTTAACAATCAGGAGTTCGCATTGGCGTTCAGGGTTTAATAAGTTGAATATTTTATTGTTGTATACTTTCTGGGGACTTTGATAACTGGGTAGAAATTTATTTGACATTTGTGAATTACTGTGTGCAAACATTTTTTACACAAGTGTGTATACATTTCTTCGTAATTTTTTTTTCTCTTATTTTTATAATTACACACAGCCGTGTGTTACTTTGGGTGCATGCGTGCGTGTATGTAAAGTCAGTGAGGTTGCATGAGTTGATTCAGAAATTCTCTGCCTGACGACGGCAAAGGTGGTGTGCTCAGTGTATTTTCTGTTTGCTTCAGGGACCTTGGATGAGGTTAGGGGTAGTGAGGTGTTTCGCTGAGGGGAAGGGACCATTTCTTTCCCTTTTCCTCTCTCTCTCTCTCTCTCTCTCTCTCTCTCTCTCTCTCTCTCTCTCTCTCTCTCTCTCTCGCTCTCTCTCTCTCTTGCGCGTGCGCACTCGTTACATTTTCTATACTTGAGAGTGGATGCCCATTCTCTCAGTGAAGACTGATTGTATTTTTGTTTTTGTTTTTGTTGTTTGACCTTAAAGCAATGAAGTGGGTCTGACCTACTAAAGGGCAAATCAGCTGTGTGCTCAGCCAGCGATTTTTTTTTTTTTTTTTTTTTTTTTTGCATGGGATTTAGAATTTAACTGCGTGGAGTTAGTTAATTTTGAATAAAATTTTTGGGGTTTAATTTAATGATGGGTTTAATTAATTGTGAATTTACTTATGGGTTTGCTTAATTGTGAACTTAATTTTGGGCTTACTTAATTTTGAACTTAATGACGGGTTTAATTAATTTTTGAATTTAATTGTGGGTTTAGTTAATTTTGGATTTGATTGTGGGTTTAATCAACTTTGGATTTAATGGTAGTTTGATTAATACCTTTTAAGTTTTGGTGATTAACTCTTAGAGTAAAGAGATTTAACGCTCTAGTTTTCGTGTTGTATGGGAATTCTGTCAGGGGAGATTTTTTTCTTGTGTTTTTTCTGTAAAAGGTGTACTTTCACGGGACTTGGGAATTTTTTGCATTCGTGATTAGCCGAGAGTAAGTTACCGAATTTATTTACGAAGAGGAGAGTAGCAAAAATGAGGAGAGGAAGTATTGATCAGAGATTCCTCAGATCAGCCTATGGTTGTGCAGGATGCGGAGATCCAGTCCGTGGTACGAAGAATTTTGTTGAAAGTCGGAATAGCCAAAGATCGATGGGTGGCTTAAGTTCTAGGATCCCACGGGGTCGTTGCTTTAATTGCAATATGCACATTAAGAGATTTTCCCGTGTTAAGTTTTGTGGCAGATGTAAGAGTTATGGTCATCCTTGGCGGTCTTGCCAGTCTCGGAGACACTGTAATGATAGGCCTGCATTTCAGAATGTTGGTAGCTCAGATACGGGAGTTCCTCACTCGAATTCTTCGAGAGGATTTTGTGATCGCCAGACATTGTCTAAAGACCATTCAGTTGTAAAGGAAAACTGGATGGGTGTCTCTTGGGATATAGGGCTTCTGGGAGAACCTTCAGGGTTGAAGCCTGTTTTAATTGGGTCAGTACATGGTATAAATGTAAGGGTCTTTATAGATACAGGCGCTTCCATTAATTTGATTAATTATGATTTGTTCAGATCGATGTTTCCTGGTCGCTCTTTGAGACCAGCTAAGGAAGTTGTATGCAATGTTCAAGCAAACAGGTTACAGATTTTGGAATACATAGATGTAGATTTATCTCTCGGGGGTAGATCTTTCACAGAACCATTTTTGGTTATACAGGAGAGTGCTTTGTGGTATGTGTTATTAATAGGTCATCCCGCATGTCAGAGACGAAAGATATGGGTTCATAGGGGATTTGCAGTATAACTGTTGGAGTGCCTGGGGTGTTTGTGCCGTATGAGGGAACGGATATGAGTATCGTGGGTGACGATGGATTGGGTGTACATGAGGATCTGGGGGTGAATGCTGAACATGTGTCAGCAGATGAGAAGCGCTATAAGGGGTTGTTGACGGATGATGTGGTGCTTGGTCTGGGAATGGTTGCTATGGTGAAAGTTTGAGTAAAAGGAGTGCATAAATCCAAACAGATGTGTGTGGATGAAGGTAGCAAGAAATCTGAAGGGGGTTTTGTGTATGGGTTCTATAAATAGTGTATCAGGTTCAGGGGATACTTGGGTGCAATGGCTAAACTACAATGATTCAGTTCATAATTACCAGAAGGATATTTATGCAATCAACTTTGTTGACTGGGTCGATGAGGATAATTCAGTGAATGTTGTCGGTGATTTTTGTTTTTTTTCTGTAGAGGAATTACAGGCTAGAAGGCAAGTTTTTAGGGATCAGTTAGCTAATGCTGATTACAAAGAATATGCCGGGGGTGTAGAAGATATTCTGGTCAAGTTTGCGGACATAGTCACACTCAAAGGGGGTAAGTTAGGATTAACAAATGTGTTAGAATGCAAGGTTCACTTAGAGGAAAACACTAAGCCTATTCTTGTTCCTTCATATAGGATTCCTTTTAAGTTTAGGGAACAGGTAGAGCAAGAGGTTAATAAGTGGGAAGAAGAAGGTATTGTTAGGCCCAGTTCATCACCCTTTAATTTTCCATTGCTAGCAGTACCTAATAAGGATGGTTCAATCCGGGTGTGCGTAGATTTTAGGAAACTGAATGAGAAAACCATTCCTGATCGCTGCCCTGTGGCATGTTTGCCAGATTTATTTGTAGAGATAGGATGGCGAAGGTTATACTCCTCAATTGATCTAATGCAGGGATATTTGCAGCTACCGCTCAGCGAGGAGAGTCGGAAGTACACGCCCTTCTCTTTGCCAAAGGGGCATTTTGAGTTCACACGAATGCCATTTGGTTTAACAGGCAGTCTGCTGACATTTACTAGGCTGATGAATACAGTTTTGCATGGTTTGTTAGGGAAAAATATCTTCCTTTACATGGATGATATCCTAGTTGCCACTGATTCAGTAGAAGAGCATTTAGAAGTTCTTAGGGAAGTTTTTAGAAGACTTAGATTAGAGGGTTTAAAGATGAAGTTGCCTAAGTGTAATTTTCCTAAGAGACGGATAGTATATTTAGGTCATGTCATTTCTGAAGAGGGTGTTAGAGTGAATAATGATAAAGTTAGGGCAATTGTAGAGTTTGCCACTCCCAAGACTAAGAAGCAGATTCAGTCTTTTTTAGGGATGGCCAGATTTTTCCTTAGATTTGTGAAGGGTTTTTCTGTTCTGGCATCTCCTTTGATAGATGTTCTGAGGGATGATGAGCAGTTTGTATGGGAGATGGACAGCAAGTAGCTTTTCAATAAATTAAGGATGCCCTTGTAAATCCCCCAGTGTTGAAGTTTCCTGATTTGGAACGTCCTTTCACGTTGGTAACAGGTGCTAGTTATGATGGTATAGGGGCATGCCTAATGCAGAAGTTCGATGGAAGACTCCATCCGATTACATTTTACAGTAGGAAGTTTAAGACATGAGGTAGTAATGAACGGTTATGGTCGGTAGTAGACAAAGAGGCCTTTGCCATGGTCTCGTCTTTCATTCACTTTAAGATGTTGCTTTTGGGCAATCATGTAGAGGTTCTGACAGATCATAAGCCTTTGCTGGATCTTTTTAATAAACTGGATCTTTCCCCAAAAAGAGACCGGTGGTATTTGACAATCAGAGAGATTTTGATGATAAGCTGAACTATATAGAGGGTAGACAGAATGTCGTAGCAGACGCGCTTAGTAGAAGTTTTCT
>JANJGK010000018.1:4121680-4164180 GCA_039081455.1 Macrobrachium rosenbergii
TAGTACTACACCGAGATATCCACACACTATCTCTTAGATCTCTATGAACGAAGTCATCTGAGAAATTCTGATTACTTCGGACATGCATAGTGTTTTTAAGTATCTGAAACGTTTTTTTTTTGCAGATTTAACATATATGATATAATTTGCATTGTATTTTCATATTCTAGAGTAAATTTACCGAGATTATGTGTTTTTTGTAAGAAAAAAAAATAAAATTCGATGAACGAAATCTAAAGAAAACTGTGTTTTTACTTTTCTTGCCGAGTGTACAGTACTTAATCTGGTCTAGGCTATGTATGAGGAAAGAGATCACACTGGCTACCTCCTCTGGGCAAGGGGCCAGGATCACTCTAAGATGGTAGGGCACTGTGCCGAGAGGGCACTAGTGCCAGGATGAGCTCATGGCTCGGCAACTACTGGGCTCTCTTCTGCGCCTTCTTCTTCTTCTTCTTCAGGTTCCTCCAAGGGCCTATCAGTATCAGACTTAGGAGGTGATGAGGGGTACCGACTCTGGGGAAAGGCCAGAAGGGCTAGCGGACGTGAAGTCAGGGGTAACTTCAGAAGCTACAGGAGGGCTCCCTACTCCTGCTGCAACAACCTGAGCGAGAGCGATCTCGATCTCTGCATCCAAGGAGGCCAGTTCCAGGTCTCCCAAAGGACAGTGTAACAGTTTGATCCTCCAGGGGTTCATCCTTTGGGGACAGATTTGGTGAAGAAGAAGTGTCGGGTGCTGGAGGCTCTCCGGTTGCGATGATCAATGTTGTGGTGAATCGTGAATCTCCCAGAGGAGGATTCACCTTATAATTTAGACCCGGCACAGTCCTCTCAATCGATGGTTCGAAGTCCGGGCCGGACGAAGCATAGCACTGCTCAGTGCTCCGCAAGTGACATTGGCAGCAATTGAGGGTCAGGCATGCCTGATCGCCCATGCCAAGGTGGTGGGGTAGAGTGCCCCAAGGTGTCGTGACCTGGAGCTTGACCGTGGGAAACGGTAATGGTATGGCCCTCTATCCACTTCATCTCCCACCAGATTTTCTCATCAACCATGGCACTGGCTGGCACTTGGGCCCTGGCGATCAGGCTAATGTTTGCCGCAGTGTCTACTGTGACCAGAAGGGTCCACAGGCAGGTTAGTGCTCTGAAGTGGGGCCACCAAGATGAACTGGGTCTCCAGTCTCTCGGGGTAAAGGATCTTGTACGGCCTGGCCGCAGAGAATGAGGTGCTAATGAGGTTTGACGAACTTGGTGATGGGGACATGATGTGGACAGGCCGGAGATCCGGCATTGTAGTGGCTGGCAGCACCACAGGATTTGCACAGGTCTCTTGTAGGGGCTCGGTGGCCTTCAGTAACTGTTGGTGGAGAGGGTTGAGTGGATGAAGCGGGAGAGGAGTTCTGGCTGGTAGCAGTAGGCTGCTTGTTAGTGCCTAGTTTGTATTGGGCACTCGGGTTCAGCGTGCCCCACCTTCTTACAGTGGGTGCACGTAGGCTTGCTTGGCAGTCCATTCTTCGGGTGAGTTGAGTTTGAGAGGTAGGCTGGCGGCATGATGCGTTTCTGAGGGGTGCTGTGAGACTGGTTGAAAGTTTCCCACAAATCGGCCCATGTGTCAGGCTTCCATGAGTGTGGTGGGCTGCTTATCATTAAGATATATAGCAAGGGGCCCAGGCACACATTGGTAAAGGTCTTCCAGCATGGTCTGATTGAAGAGGTCCTCAAACATTGTGCAGGACAAGGAGTCGAACCAGCGGGTACCAGACTGGGTCTTGTGACAGGGCCCATTCGGTCCAGGACCAGCCGACTTCCTTGGCAAGACCTCGGAACCGCTGTCCTCTATTTCTCTGGGGTTATTTCATAGGCCCTTCGTGATGACTCTACGAACTTCAACCATGTTGCTTCTCTGGCTCTTCTCCAGTGAGTGAAGTGCTGCCTTAGCTTTTCCCTCCATATGATTGGCTAGTACTAAGACCCTCTCCATCTCCGTGGTGCTGTAGTTATCGAAGAATGCCTCGATTTCCTCCAGCTATGCATCTGGCTCGTCCTCAGTCCACTTGGAGATGAGGGAATTAATGCTCGAAATTGGAGCATTTGGTGCAGCAGGTGTGGGGTTGGAGGCTTGCTGTCTAGCCATAGCTTCGGCATTCTCCCTTTTTGCTCTTTCCAGCTCGAGCTCCTTTTCTTTGAAGGTTAACTCATGCTGTCTTCTCCTTTCTTCTCTTTCATCTTTTAACTGCCTCTGTTCAGCTTCATACGCCCTCCATTCTTCTTCATACCTCCTCTGTTCGGCTTCATAATTCCGACAATCAAATCTTTCTTCTGTCAGAGCCTTGCAGTGGCGCAACGCGGCCACAACACCTAATTAACAGTATTTCAAACCCTTATTCACCTTATAGAAATACCCCTGTCACTATAATGTGAGAAGGTACTATAGACAAGATAATTTTCCAAGTGTGGGAGAGTCAAATCAAGGGGGTTATTGAAAGATGGTAAAAAAAAAAAACTATAATTTTTATTATAATAATTAAAACAGAAAGAAATGATTACCCAGACCTCAAAAATTAACATGAATATATGAAAAACCAAAACACCCTTAAATTATAACCAAACCAATCACACTAATTATGATAGAATACAACACTTTCAACCCAAAAGGAGAGGGGGTCCAGAAAGGAGGAAGATTATCAGGAAAGACAGAATATCCAAACAAAATACACTCTAATAAAACAATCTCTTCTTAGATGAGTGCACTAATCTCCACGTCTGGAGATACACATCAAGCCGTGATCAGATTATAGTTTGAATCCATAAGCCCACTGAAGGGTCAAACTTCAACAAGGTCCACAGGGCTGTAGCAGAGGGAATAGTGGCCAAGAGGTTTCAACAAAAATGGTTAATAGGGGTTTTACATGCTCACAGAGAGTACCCTCAGGCTATTACGAGGCCAAGGGTTTAGGCAGTGTAATGCTGAAGAACAGCAGAAGGGCATAAGAATGCAGGGATCCAAAATCTTCAAGTAATCCAAAATATCTAAATATTCTCAAGGCAGGCAAAGATAACACTCCTCTCACCAGGCCAAGACTCCCAGACAACACCCTCTGGAAAGCCCACTGGACTTGTTATGGACACACAACAGGCTTGGAAGAAAATACAAACATTAGTAAACGATAAACCAGACAATAGATGGCGGTGAGGGAGTAACTAAGAGGACGAACTAAAAATTAATCAAAATAACACTCTACAAAAACATCCACTTAAACCAATAAGCTAAATTAATGAAATTAATGTGGATACTGAAACTTCCCTCTCCCGCTTTGCCAAGTTGTACATTTGCTCCTTGACCCAGGTGGCAAGTTCCAATCCGGTTGAGACCTGCCGCTGTCCCCAGCTCCAGGAAGGCTGCCACGGTTCTGGTGGGGAAGGTCATCTACCCGGGTCGACTGGGGCGTACTTGGTCAGAGAGGAAGTGTCCCCTTCAGTGCTGTGGCACCCTTACAAAAGGTGGCACTGTGGTTGGGGTGTTCCATGTGCAGGTCACACTGGTGGCACTCAGTATCCTTAGGTACTTGTGCAGGTTAGGTACCAGAAGGGCTTTTTCTTCTGTGTTCCCTTTTTGTCTGCTTTTGTTTTTTTTTTTTTTGTAGTTTGCTGGGTTAGTGGCCACTATGGTGCCAGTACATTCCTAGGAACCCCTTACTTGAGTCCAACTAGGCTATAAGTAATGAAATGCACTCTACCCCAGCAGTGTGTACCAAATGAATGAGAGAGAGAGAGAGAAGTAGGCTATTCAGTTGATGGCAGTGCTGCAAATTAGTGGCACTGTGGAAGGAAAAGTGAATTGGTGGTTGCTTTTTTAAGAGGCCCTTGTGAGTGTCTGGTCCCAGTACCCGCAGTGCTACAACCTCTTTCTATTTCAGAGGGGAAAGGGGCCACTGTCTGCTTAGGTCTGGGTAAAAGGCCTCACTTGTGACTGACAGTTTATCACTGTAATTAATCTTAACTTGTCCTCATCTATTTGAAAGACAGAGGCGTTTCTTTTATCTGGTTTAATTTATTGAATTGTCCCGGTGTTGGCCCTTCTTTCCTTGAAGAGGGTCACATACACTCGGTTAGGCTATGTTGAAGCTTACTTGGATATATGAGAGCGAGAGAGAGAGAGAGAGAAAAGGAGAGAGAGAGAGAGAGAGAGAGAGAGAGAGGAGAGAGAGAGAGAGAGAGAGAGAGAGAGAAAGATATTCAGTCAGCCAATTTGTGCTGCCTGAGAAAAGTTTCAGTAAAATTTTATAAGTGCACACTGGCAGGGTTCTTAATTGCAGATACGTCGTCTTGCAATGAGGGGATTGTTTTTTAACAATTGTAAGCAGAGTTGAACGTCTACAACAAGTTTAGAGTAAAATTGTAAGTTCTTTTCTTTATATGATTTTCGGTACGTCGGGTATTTGTATAGGAACTTGTTCTCGGTATTAATTCTAACTAAGACCTATCATTCCCTGACTAAATTATATCTTGTTTCATCTATTTGTCTGGAACCCTGTCCTAGCCTATCTATTGAAGTCCTATCTGGCTAAGATTTTGCGGGGGGGGGGGGGTACTACGCCAATGAAGTGGTCCCAAAAAGTGGCTTTGAGACAGAACGACCCGTCACACAAACAGTGACAATAAAGGTCTTAAGATGGTGGACATGGGGAGTGGTCATCCAAACATTAACAACAAAGGTCCCACTCGGCTCCCAAGATGGCGGACAAAATCCCATTAGCACAAAATTCAAAACAAACTACCCTGATTTTTTAACCGCTCTTTTCTCAAATCAATTACACAAATTGCTCGAATTCCTCTCACAAAAATCCAACTCCTTATGGGACTGCTCACTACAGTTCATTAGCATAACCTTGAGTCTTCTTGGACATACTGAATTAGTTGATTATAACAACCTTGAGTCTTGCAAGACCCCAAATCGCTCATTTAGCACAAACCCTAAGTTCTCAGGAACTCAATTAACCAGGTTCAACACACACAAACCGTTGTTCCCCGTAACACCATAATTTCACGCTATAGCTGGCCGAGTCCGTGTGCAACATGAAATCCAAATTACGTCTTTTGAGACTTATTAAAATTCGTTCATCATGAACAGACTAAATCGAATTCAGACATATAAAACATTCGTTCCTCACTAGCAAACTAAGTCTTATTCAGACATTAAAATTCGTTCCTCAGGAACAAACTAAATCTTATTCAGGACGTATTAAAATTTGTTCATCAAGAACAAACTAAATCTTTGTCACACTTATTAAAAAAATGTTTTTATCAAAAACAAACTAAATTTTTTAGATATACTGAAATCAGCTCATCACAAAGAGACTTGAGTCTTTTCAGACATATTCATTATCAAAAGGGGTCACGCTCATATAAACATTATACCAAGATGTCGACGACATCCAGAGCCCAGCAAAAATGAGGACTTTATGTTCTACATGTCCACTGGAAAGGACATGGGGACTATCAGGACAAGCCCTGAGGGATTGGATCCAAGAGAGAGTAGACAATGCCATGGTAGAAAGAGAAGCAGAAAGAATAGCCCAGGAGAAATGAGAAGAGGCAGAAAGTATAGCCTGGGAGAAACAAGAAGAGGCAGAATGGCAGGAGAAAGAGAAAGGAAGAATAGCTCAGGAGAAAACGAGAAGAGAGAGAATGGCAGGAGACGGAGAAAGAACAGCATGAGAAAGAGAAAGAGCGAATAGCCCAGGGAGAAACAAGAAGAGGCAGAACAACTGAGAAAGAGAAAGAATGCTAGGAGAAAGAGAAGGAAAGAATAGCCTGGGAGAAACAAGAAGAAGCAGAGAGCCAGGAGAATGAGAAGGAAAGGCAGGAGAAAGAGAAGGAAATGCAGGAGAGGGAGAAAGAAATAGCTCATCAGCTTGCAGTGGCAGCTCAAGGCGTGCCCAACACACCAACACCCTATCCACATTCAACCCTCAGCAGTGTAGGCTCCCTCATAAGAAAATGGGATGAAGCCGAGCCTGAAGCCTGGCGCAACCATATTAAAAAGGTCCTGACGACCTATCAGCCCCTCTACTGAAGAAGTATCTCTGATCCTGGGGACGGCACCTTGAAGGGAGAGGTGCAATTGCCTTCAATGCTATCCCTCCTAAGGATCAAGGAAATTTTTTCCCTTGTTCAGCAAGCCTTTATAAAAGCTTTTGAAATAACTCCCTACCGTTGGAAGAAAAGATGGAGAAATATGCCCAAAGAATCAGGTCAAACCTAGTCCAAGTGGATTTTCAAAAAGACCCAGGCCCTAAACGATGGCTAGAATCTCTCAGAACCACTAGTGTAGAGGACATCTTTGAACTCTTCCAGCTTGAGGACTTCTTATTTTATGCCCCGCCAGTTCTCAGCACTCATCTATGAGATAAGGTGCCAAAGACAGTGATCGAGTGCTGTTGCTGGGCTGGACACCTGGGACACCAATAATCCTCACCTTAGTTCCCATGGAAGAAAATTATATCCCACTTTGCCTGCCTCATCCAACTCTCAGCACCCTTTCAAACGTGGGCAAAGCCCCAAAGAAACCAGTGTGTGGATATTGCAAGAGAATAGGGCACCCCACTGAACAGTGCCATTTCAAGGCTGAGGCTCAGCCAGGAAAAATCCATCTAAGTCCTCAAATGGGACAATGCCCCAACAAGCCACTTCTGGCTCTTGGAAGAAAAGTAAAGGGGCTGCTACTTCCAATGGGGCAGTGACAAGCAAAGATTATAGCTGGAGTTATTGCCTCGCCTGCAAAGTTTATGGGCACTCTGCCCAATGGGCAAAATGCCCTAATAAATTAAGTGCACCCGCCATTGCTTTGGCAGTTACAAATTCTAAGTCTTTGGGCCCTCCAACTGAAGGCCCCATATGTGTGGCACCTCCTCAAGGTAGCTGCCCCACATGCCAGGTCAAGGCATTAGATGACTCTAGTGTACAAATTTCCCTCATAAGGAAATACAAGGTTCCCTATGGAGCTAATGTTAACAGAAGTAGACTCATCACAACTGAGGGTATCATTCAATTTAAAATGATGCTTTCTATTGTTCAGCTGAGAGTAGCAAGACCTCATAAATCCAAAATCTGCAACCTTGCTATAGTAAGCTACATTCCTGGAGGTTATGACCTCCTCCTGGGAGAAGACTTCCAGTCTCCATAAAAAATACAGCAATCTGGTTTTCCAAACCCCTTAAGTTATTCATTAGGCACGAGTAATTCTCAAGAGCCTCCACTCATTCCACTCAAGGTGCCACCTGAGTACTCTGTGCGGTGGCCACCTCCATCAAAGCAGATTTCAAAGCCCAGTCCTATGCCAGTCCCTGCCCCAGTGCCAGTGCCAAATAACCCACTTGATCTCCCTCCTGGAGATCCCAAAATTGACTCTCAATCTCTGCCAGTGCCATTTGAGTTCACTTAGCAGTGCCAAGTTCCATCTGTCCCCAAATGGCAAGCAGTCTCAAAATCCTATACCAGTGCCTGATCCTGCCATACTGCCAGTGCCAGAGCATGCCCCAGTACTTTATTACAGAGATCCTGGTTCAGATCCCCTCTCTTCTCCCGGCTTGGCTCTGCTACCAGTACCGGTAATAGAGATGGATTCTTCTGACCCTAAGCCACAGTTTTACCTTGCTTTGTTGTCTACGAAATTGCCCTAATATTGGGTCAGATTTGTAATAAATACAGCAGATTTATTGATGATGTAAAGAACTCCCTGTGTTCATCCCTTGC
Source organism: Macrobrachium rosenbergii (assembly GCA_039081455.1). Lineage (NCBI taxonomy): Eukaryota > Metazoa > Arthropoda > Malacostraca > Decapoda > Palaemonidae > Macrobrachium > Macrobrachium rosenbergii. The sequence continues at coordinate 4,129,433 of JANJGK010000018.1, forward strand.
CGCCCTGAATCAAAGAAGTATCCTCGGGATATTCATAGAAATATATATATATATATATATATATATATATATATATATATATATATATATATATATATATATATATATATATATATATATATATATATATATATATATATATATATATATATATATATATATATATATATATATATATAATATATATATATATATATATATATATATATATATATATATATATATATATATATATATATATATATATATATATATATATATATATATATATATATATATATATATATATATATATATATATATATATATATATATATATATATATATATATAATATATATATATATATATATATATATATATATATATATATATATATATATATATATATATATATATATATATATATATATATATATATATATATATATATATATTATATATATATATATATATATATATATATATATATATATATATATATATATATATATATATATATATATATATATATATATATATATATATATATATATATATATATATATATATATATATATATATATATATATATATATATATATATATATATATATATATATATATATATATATATATATAATCAGTAGGTTGCAAACATCCTTTAATATCCAATTCGCACTACCTCGGAAATAATATATTTTCATATGTTACCGTAGGGGAATTTTTTAGTTGATGATAAGTTCGTCGTCTCGTGGGCTCGAACCAGCGAAGGACAAGAACTCAGGACTACAGTGGATGCTTAACCCACGCAGCCAGCAAGTGAGGTATAAGTGGATATCATCTCCCTTATACAAATCGCCCATCGAACTCAGGTGTTTGTATTAGAGACGATATCCACCCACCTCTGCCATGCTAACCGTGTAGTGCGTTTGTCGCACGCAACCATATTATGACTTTTTATCACATCACCGTGATTCATATACATTCAGTAAGCTGCAAACGTCCTTTAATATCCAATTCGCTATACCTCGGAAATAATATATTTTCATATATGTTACCGAAGGGGAATTTTTTAGTTGATAATAAGTTCGTCGTCTCCTGGGCTCGAACCAGCGAAGGACAAGAACTCAGGACTACAGTGGACGCTTAACCCACGCAGCCAGCAAGTGAGGTCTAAGTGGATATCGTCTCCCATATACAAATCGCCCACACACACACACACACATGTATATATATATATATATATATATATATATATATATATATATATATATATATATATATATATATATATATATATATATATATATATATATATATATATATATATATATATATATATATATATATATATATATATATACATATAGAAGACTCTCCAGGAAGAATACAGCAACTTGAAATTGAGAAGAGAAGATGTTGGGAAGATGTCTCCACTAACAACCCACTAAATGTCCAACAAAAGGCATGTAACCTCCTTGAGTTAGAGGAGAGGAAATACAGCCAGGTGGTAATAATGAGGCACAAGAAGAAGTTTCTCCTCCTTCATTGGGGCCTCGTGAGAACCAAGCAACACAAAGATGGCTTCGTCCACCTGCCTGGAATCAACCTTACCCCCCCCCCCCATCAAAGGTCCCTCTTGAACCTGGGTCTACAGTGCCACTATGCTAGGAAACCACACACGAAAGCCAAGAGAAAAGAAATGGAAGCCCTTGTAGATCGACTTTTACAGCTCTCAGATGATGGTAAGCTAGAACTAACACCTATTCTCATTGATGAATTTGTTGGAGAAGCATGATGGTATAGAGCACATTTCCGAAGCCAGGTAATCACCAAGGAGATGAAGGAAGCCGGTAAAGAAGTACGCAGCAACCCGACATCATCATTTGGAAAGCCGGCATATCATCTGTCTATGCAGTGATGAAGAAAAGTGATTAATTTGAAAAGATGGACAGGATCCTCCTGGACATTCCAACATTTAACAATGGACCCCACTGAAGACCTCAGAAAGAAAATGACAAGGCTTGTGAATAGGGCCAACAATCAACCAGACGTCGTAAAATTCCCTAAGGTGAAAGGAGATTATGGGCCGGTTACTGCTATGGGACAGTGAAAACCCATAAGGCCGGTAACCCCCTAAGGCCCATCATCTCTCAGATGACATCCCCAACCTATAGGATAGCGAAGATCCTGAATGATTTGCTGGTACCTTACATACCTGGCATACATTCACTGAAATCAGCAGTGGAGTTCGTTGACCTCCTGCATGAAAAGGGACCAGAAGACATCACCTCACTTGACGTTGAAAGTTTGTTTACGAATGTTCCCGGCAAAGAAGCGATCAACATCACCCTTGGTCGTGTATACAGGTCCGACAAGAACCCACTGCCCATTTCCGAAGATGTCCTCTGAGACATGCTGAAGGCCAGTACTACAGAGGCCCTTTCCTCTCTCATCGGTGGGAATTACTTCGGCAAGTAAACGAAGTCTCCATGGGATCCCCACTAGTGGTCCTTTTTTGCAAATATGTGCATGGCCACCATCGAAGAAAGGACCTTCCGAGAACATAAAGAATCTGAGATTTATGGGCGGTACATTGACGACACATTTGTCACAGTAAAAGAAACCGATGATGCCAGCAAACTAGCAGATACTCTGAAAAGAAACTTGTTGTTCAACTTCACCACAGCAGAAGATTTTACCATTTCTTGACGTCTTGGTGAAACAACAAGAAGGACAGTTTAAAATGACTGTGTATACAAAAGCAACAAATGCTGGCCTGTTGCTTGAATGCACAAGGAGAATGCCCAGACACATACAACAAAAAGTCTGTCATGAGTGCATATGTCAATAGAGCCTTCACACACAGCACATCGCGGAGAGACATACCTAACGAACTTGACCGAATTTGACAATTGCTGACAAACAGCGGCTATGCAGATTAAATGATTGAAACTGCAATAAAAAAGAAAATGGATGAATTTTAGCAATCCAGCGCAACGACAAAAAAGGAGGAGAACCTGATTATACCATCGTCTGCATTATGGGTCTGCATTCAAGGATTGCTGCATGCTATGTGGGATAGTAAACAGAGGCATAACCCCAAAAGCCCCTTACCACAAAATAATCCTCGGAATTTACAGTAAGCCTAACCTTGTAGCAGCCCAAATAATGACGAACAGCACTGCTCCGGCGGGACTAAAGGAGATGTGCACAAACGTAGTTTACAAATTCATTTGTCCAGAGCAGATGTGTAAATCTCACAGCCAAAACTACATCGGGCACACTACAACGACCCTTGGGACGCGTCTACTGGCTCATAGAAATCAAGGGGCCATTCATCAACATTATATAGATGTTCACGACAGGAAGTCATCTCTACAAGAGCTGATAGAAGGCACCCAGGTCATGCACAGAGAGGATAACTATGGTCGCCTCTTAATAGCTGAAGCAGTAAGCATCACTACCCAGAATCCGATCCTCAATATTCAACAAGAGTCGGACCATATACTCCCCTCCAGCAGGAGAAGGAATGCACGAGCCAACAGGGACTAGACAGCACGCCCCAAACCACCGGGTACATCACAGCCCTTGGAGGACACGAGAGCGCCCAGCAAAGTCCAAGTAACATGCTTGCTCAAGTTGCTGAGGCCCTACCCAACATGAACCTCCAGCTGTTAATCAGCGTAGACCATTTGGACGCACACATACACTCAAAATTAATATTATACACATTTATGTATAAATAGACATTTGTTTACTTGTACATTTACATATGCTATAAATTATTTATTCTTGTACCTTATTCTTGTATTTGCAGTCTAACATGTAAGATTATACTAAATTTTAAACACATATTTAAGGAAACACTAGTGTATGGTATTATATTTTGAATATTTGTTTGACCACATGTTTAAACTTAAACTTTTGTTGCCATACATGTTATTGTACCCAAAACAACGCCCTGAAAAGGTTAAGCTGTTAATCCCTTGACCAGCCATCACCCAGACCTCAAGGTCACGATGATATAAATAGACCAAAAACTAGATTGTAAGAACAGTAGTCACTTGATAATGCCATTAAGGTGAAATAGTTGTCGCGACAAAAATCAATAAAAGGAAGAAGGAAGTCTGCGTATTCTTCACCAGAGGTTGACGAACGAGAATCAGAAAAAAATCAGACGGTATGAAGATACGTGCAAGAAACTTCTTAATGCCACTTAGGCAATTGCTTTCAACTGTGCATGTGTATGTATATATATATATATATATATATATATATATATATATATATATATATATATATATATATATATATATATATATATATATATATATATATATATATATATATATATATCACACATTACCACAGGTGAAAAATAATAAAAGGGGTGTAGGTCCTCACCGGTTTCGACTTTATTTCCAAGCCATTGGAAATAAATGAATCACGTACACAAGTGATAATACTCATATATATATATATATATATATATATATATATATATATATATATATATATATATATATATATATATATATATATATATATATATATATATATATATATATATATAATAGTAAAATTAATTCTTAATATTCAGTAGATATCTTCATCATAACATTTAAAAGTACGTATCCTGAAAAGAAAAGTTGAGTGGAACTCAAGAGATTGTTTTCTGTTCCCAAGAGCGAACGTTGGTGTTTTTCTGTTTGATGGAAGCAATTTTGTAAACAATGGTTTAATTTCTGCAAAGCACACACTTCCCCCGCCGATGACCCTCGCTCTCTCACGTCTCAACTTCGGCATAGCGACAAGCCTTGAGAAACCATTCAGTGGTCACATGACCGGAAGGGCACTCGTATATAAAGTAGTGTTGATATATATTATCTTTCGATTATATTATCTTTCGATTATGAGAAATATATAACTAATTTCAGAATGTATATTTTCTAGCATGTGGTATTGATGTTAATATCAGTTTTCGTATAAAACGGTATTGCTGTTCTAATTAATAATGCAGTACTTGGTAACCCTATCTTCATGGGTCCCATATAAAGTGATAGTTTTGTGAATGAGAGGGCAGAACCCAGATAGAGAGAGACAGAGATAACCCAGGGGGCACTCTGCTGATCAGAACCCAAGGTTGTTCAGCTATTTTTTTAATAAAACTAAAACTACGAAATGGGTCTCATTAAACCACCATCTTACATATTGGTGGCAACAGTGGGATTCGAACCCACGCCTCTGAAGAGACTGGTGGGAATCCACAATCCAATCTTATCGACGACGATCTCTGCTGTACGGGATGAGCACACTACAGGTGTTCGCCAGTTATCAAGTTTCCCCGTAAAATCCAGAAATTCAAAAATCAGAACCGGGATGAGAACACTACAAGTGTTCGGCAATTATCAAGATTTCCCGAAGAATGAAGCAAGTCAATGAAAAGAACGAGCACATCAATGAAAATATTCAAGACCTCCAAACGTGTAAATCTACGAAGATGTGGATGACATTCAACTGCCCTGGTGACCCAATACCCAGTGTGTTTGCTGATGTCAATGCACTTCGCCTTGAAGAGCTGACGACGCAGCCGCCTCGTGTCCCTCGTCGCATTCTAATCCTTATATAAGATAAGTAAAAGGGTATCATTGTTCATACTTTTTCAAAATGCACGTCTCAGCGGTTTATTTTCATTGCCTTAAACACACATTTTGCTTTATAATTGTGTCCTTGTAAGAGTAGCCATCGTGGAATATTTTTTGCCTGTTAGATTTTTCACCTTCTCGTTTTTATTTATTTGAAGGAAATCATCACAATTCGTTTTTATGAGTTCATAGTGCATTACGCACTGGTATACTTTATTCATCCACTTTCCATTTTCGCATGTGTTAACGACGTAGTGCTAAGAATAGGGCGACGGAAGGTATCAGTAATAGGAATATTTTTCGCTGTTGGAATACCTGATTCTACTTAACTGGATTTTTTACTAGTGTGTCACGGGTCAAGAGAGTATCTTACAAGTATTAGAATCACAGACATTGTTGATGGTTACAAAAGACAAAATCTTTTACAGATTACGTGAGGTAATATTTGTAAAGGAATAGGGACACAAATTTTGGTCTAGTTGCACACAGGGAGTTTTTTTAGAATTATTGTTAGGCAGTTCTGTGAGGCAAAGCTAGTTGTCAAGTTTTTCACATTACGTGGTTCATAAACGGAAAAAGTGTTGTGCAGATAGATATATTTGCTATGTTTTTAGATGGGTTTTATGCATAGTTCATGCAAGAACTTACTGTTCTTATATAAGGTAATAGGTGTCGCATTTACAATTATGTATTAACAATTATATACATGTGCCGACGATTACAACATGATATACTAAAAGACTGATAGGCTTTACTATTAAATGGCATATGGATTCTTATATATTACTATGGCTGGCCAGGTTAGGGACATTGTTTTACCCAGCTTCGACTTTTGATGCAGTCAGTCAGCAGGTATTTCAGTCTGTAACCATTATTACTTTAGTGAGGTTTATTTTACTAATCAGAATATCACGAGTTATAGCCATATAACTTTTAGCTATTGAATATAACAGTAACGAAAGTTAAGTTTACCTTAGTTTAACCAGACCACTGAGCTGATTAACAGCTCTCCTATGGGTGGCCCAAAGGATTAGATTTATTCTACGTGGCTAAGAACCAATTGGTTACCTAGCAACGGGAACTACAGCTTATTGTGGAATTCGAACCACATTATAACGGGAAATGAATTTCTATCACCATTTCTATATATATATATATATATATATATATATATATATATATATATATATATATATATATATATATATATATATATATATATATATATATATATATATATATATATACAGTATATGTATGCATGTATGTATGTATTCTGTTGTACCGAAATACTTATAAGTGTCTTATAACGACGTTGTTATGTTGCCAGCAATGTGGGACGTAACAGTTAAAAGTAGAGATTTAGTCTATTAACCCTTATTTTACTAATGGTCAGTTTCAGAAATATCTGTTCCGGTGGATATTGTTTTTGTCAGTCGGTCGAAGCATATTTAATCCGTTTCAGGAATAAATGGTGCAACTAAGGATAACATAGTTTCCTTGTAATTATAAGTGAAATACGAGTTCTTAAAACAAATTTCAATTTCATATTATGGTATCAGTCAAATGGTTTTACCTGGATCAGAAAAAAATAATTTTGGTGGATTGATTCCTTTTGATGGAAAATGTCAATGTTATGGTTTATCACCCACCAAAATACTTAATACAGTTACTAACAAAAAATTGAAGTAAAATAATGTTACAACGAGTTATAGCCATATAACTTTTAGCTACTGAATATAACAGTAACGAAATGATTCATTTTAATAAGTATACATATTTGATGGACGTTCAGTTATTTGGTTATGCAGTGATAACTGTCTACTTAAGCAACAATTGACTGTCTATACAAGGTCTAACTCAGGTCCCAACTGTGGAAGACGAACAATTTCTGAAGCCAATTAACATCTAGTTACCCTCTGAAATCCCTAATGATCACGTGAGAGCATTTTGCAAATCTGTTATAAAAATGTCATAATGTACGGGAAAGCTGTAATCAGAAGGAAAAAAAGTCCTTAATAATTATATTAGTTATATCAAATATGAGCTGAATGTAAAGAGTTTGATAGTTTTTGCATACTTATAGCAAAACTGTACCGAATACAGTTGATTTTTGGTTCGTGTTAGGTGATAAATAAGTATTTTAGTATTTTTGTATTTTCGTGGGTTGTTTTTAACGAACACCTTTCATAGCTGTATACCATCCAGACTATACTGCCTACAGTACTTCATGTTGCCGTTTTGAATTGTTCGGTAGTTTGTTTAGGTTCAGATGTACACAGATCACGGTTGCTGGCAGGAAAACTTCCGTTTTTCCGGTATGCTACGTACACACGGATGGTTTTAGTTGTTTTATTAGTGACTCTAAGTAAAATTGACTAGTTAGTATTGTTTTACAGATGTTCGGACTGTTCAATTTGAGTTAGGCGCTCTACATGTAAGTTATGTTGTCTTAATAGCCTGTTTGAGTTCTTCAAGTTAAAATAACAGTTGTTGCGATTTTTCCTTACCCCTACCACAGTTAATGGTGTTCATTAATACTAAGGGATAATATTTTACTATTGAAGGTTTTCTTCTTATTTATAACAAAACAAACTTATTCACAGAATTAACAAAGGACGGTATTGGTCTTCTTGTTGGACTAGTTTTCAACCACAGGATAGTTTTGATACATTTAAAGGTTTTTTGTCTCCCTAGGTTAAATATTTAGTACTACATTTTGGGTCCTGATCAAAAATCATTTTTCTTTACCTCTGTTATTGTTTTATGACAAATAATATCTTTTGGGTACATTCCCGTAAACACTGGTCACTGTGGTGGTCTTATGCTGGCGTTGATGCATAAGGTAAGGTCATAGTAGTATATTATACAAAATAATAAGTCTGGTTACAGTGAATGCTTCGTGCATTATCAGGTTTTTATATCCAGTGACGAAGTATTCCTTCTAATAGGTTATACCTCACTAAGCGTTTTTCAAAGGTTTTTGATTCAGTCCTAAACAGGCAGGTTAACATATTGTTCTATAAGAATTTGCCGGTTGGATTCCATTCCATTATATTTTATGTGTTAGGATACGCTAATATGGATTATTTGTGTTTCGGTTACATTAGTACTTTTCCCGACACTTTATTTTAGTTTTCTTTAGTAGGAGATAGTTTTTTTAATCCCAATTGACTGGATAAAATTCTCCGACCATGCAGAGTCTACAGTTATGGTCTGAAGCTCGAAGTCTGAACTATGGTTTATATATAAAATACAGTTCGGATATCTGCAGTCTTAACGTCTGTTGCTAATAGTCTAGAGGTGACATGATTCCTTTCACCTTTGAAACCATAGGTGGCCAAGCGGTGAATTGCAATATCTTAGTTTGGGCAAATATAAAGAATATTCTACACGTAATAAAGTATAAATACTATGCTAGCCTCTAAGGATTCATAAATCTTACACACAAAAAAAAATATTTGATGAATAATGTTTTAAGTACTTGTAAGAACTTATTCATTAAACAATCTTAATGAGTTATTCTATACATAAAAGTTTCATAATTAAAGTTATTGCGTGATTGCATATCAATGGATACTGTAAAATATATCAATGAATACTATAAAAATATCAATGAATACTAAATACATGAATGAATACTAAATATATTAACGAATACTATAAAAAATATCAATGAATACTAAAAAATATCAATGAATACTATAAAAATATCAATGAATACTTAAAAAAATATACCAATGAATACTAAAATAAAAGAAGTTTAGCGAATAACGCTTTTGCAAGGTTGTATATTAACAAGCTGACAGCTCATATGGGTCTTCCTGTTGCATGGATGACCATATTTACTGTTGTAACAGTACCCTTTGGATAAAACAAATCCACTGTGCTGCAGGATAGTTTTGCAGTGGGGCAGATAGTTTAACTGACTAATCTTCACGTAGCAAGGTGAAACAATACAAGCGGTTTATAGGATTTTAGTAGGTTTCCAGAGTTGTTCCTCTGAAGAATAACGCTGATCAGTTATGTGTTTATGTATATATATATATATATATATATATATATATATATATATATATATATATATATATATATATATATATATATATATATATATATATATATATATATATATATATATATATATATATGAAGGTTTATATGCCGTAATGGTATTTCGGACTATTTTAGAAGTTCGGATATGATTGTTACTTAAAAAAAAAAGTAAAAAAAAGGCTGGGTGAAGCGTCTGCTATCGAGGTATAGAGCACCACATACTAGCGTGTGCTTGATAGAGCCCCGATGGGTTGGCAGGGAGGGGAGCTGAATCCTCATGTGACCCTTCATAGCTCCCTACACAAAAAAAAGAAAAAAAAAAAACCCTGCTTGGGATTCAGAGCATCATGATGAACCATGGTTTTTCGGCAACACCTTTTTATCAAAGCATCGGATAAAAGTGAAAGTTGGCAAGTGTATATTTTATAATCCTATCCAATTTTTGCAAGTATTATTTAGTACCTAAGTTCGATAGTTTTGGTATTTATAGAGTAAAATGAAGTCGCAGATGCCGGAATAGAGAAAATCACAGACAAGGCTCCTAAAGCAATTCGTGGCGTAAACATATGGCGTCACGAGGTTCCGCCCATCCACCAGGTAGGCGGTAAATGGATGTGCTTCCACAGTCTATAGCTTCAACAAATTCGATAATGGCCAGCAGGATATGGAACTGTCCCCGTGGTTGCAAGACTGCATTTGTGTTACGGCTTGCCACTTTGTATGCAAACAAGAAGACCAGTGGCAGGATTTACTATAGCGTGAATAGGTAATTATTCCTATAGTGGGTAATAGTTATTTGGCTAGCCCAGAAGTGTGGGCAGGAGCTGTTAGACAATCGTCACTTGAGAAGGAGTACTGGAGACCGGACAATATCCATGAGAGCGTGGAACCAGTCATCATTGATATCGCTAGCGTCGATGAGGACGGTGATGATGACCTCATCCTTGAGAGTGACGATGAAGGCATTTTGTTAATAAATTGTGTATAGTGTTAGACGTTTTATGTGTACATCTAAAACATATTTATTAAAGGACATTGATTATAACAATATGTTCCTCACTCAAACTTATTTCAATATATTTTTCTTTCCATGCAAATTAATATAAATCGTGTTACATTTGATTGATATTAGGTAGGTAAATAATAGCTTGCCCTCAAAACCTTGACTCCTACCATTACCTTTCATTTGCAGCGAGTATGCGGGTGCTGTTTACGGTGCTGTATGATATAAATAAAAAAAAAACAAACAAAGAAAAATAGCAATAGGTTACAGTAACTGAAATAAAACAATACCGTTGACCTTTACAACTCTAACAATTGAGGGAGATGAGTTATCATTGCTTTTCATTTGAATTCTACTTCTAGGGACAGCTCCTGACTTGCCGCAATTACAAGGCTAAAATGTCGAAACCTGAGGTAACTGATTGTCTTTTTGTATTCCCGCCCTGAATAGATGTAGATCTAACAAATGAGCTGTAGACTGGTTCATCATGTGGATGAATTACATACACTGAATTATCAAGAAAATGGAAGAATTCCAAGCTAACAACTTAGTCCCAAGAACTGCTGTGGAAGTTGCGATGAAACCTCCACAAAATAATAATAATAATAATAATAATAATAATAATAATAATAATAATAATAATAATAATAATAATAATAATAATAATAATAATAATAATAATAATGCTTTAATAAAAAGGTGTTGCCGAAAAACCGTGTTTCATCTGCTCTGAATCCCTAAGTAGGAGAGGCAAAATGCGAATACGTTTAGAAACTCCGGCAGTTACCTGCATGGGTAATTTCGTTTTATTAATACACCTTTACGTTAGTGGTATGGTTTACATGATATATGTTGCCAGTCTCTTTTTAATAACCTAAAAGGATCCAAAATAGGAATATTACTACCCAGTGAGGTAAGTTTTGACTTGCTATACAAGTGATATTTGATGTTATAATTATAAATATTACCGTGGTGGCTATGACATGGTTCAGCTCTACGGAATCGCTGACACTGTTTGTAGAGAAAAGGTAGGATCTATCTTAAATTTAAGCCGTGTGAGTGTTCTAAATAATAGTTGGAGAATTAAATTTCGTAAGCTTTTATAAATTCTGAATATTCCATGCATGTTAACAATTAAATTATGTTACACATCAGCTTGCAAATAAATAAATAAATAGTATGGTCTACTGTTACAACAACAACAACAATAATAATAATAATAATAATAATAATAATAATAATAATAATAATAATAATAATAATAATAATAATAATAATAATATTGATAATCATTACAATACAAATAATCCTACATTCTACGTTGACAGTAGTAATATATTGGTAATAATTCATGGTAATAATGACAGCAGTAACATAACTACTGTAAAACAGTATTACGGGTAATATGAATTGTAACAGGTATGTGGTTGCTGTTTCAAGGGAAAATTCTTTTATATGTTTTAGGAGAACATATTCCCAGTAATGAGAATCGTTGATAGGTGTTACGTGACTCAAGGTCTAGATATTTTTTTTTTTCTTTTTTTTTGAGATACGTCTTATGACATGATTTACAAGCAGAGTAACTTATGCGTTGGAATTCTATAGCGGTTTCATAAGGTTTATGAAGTCAGTCTTTTCAGGGATAATTTTTCTGTTTCTGTCAATCCCTGTGTCATACATCTATTTCTGATTCCGTCTATTAAGTATGTATCTCAGTAAATCTTATGATACTGAACTGCACGGCAGTCATTGTGTTTTCATGAGAAGTGAGATTCAAGTTGTTGTTAAAAGTCAATGACTTCACAATTGTGCATTCTTGAATGACCAAGTATGTCAATATGCCTTTTTGCTTTATCACTTATCAACGATAAGGACTGTTTCACTGCAAGTGGTGTCAGAGGGAACTTTTACGTGGATGGGAGCCTACGGTAGCATTTCATCGAATCTTCCAGGTCAAAAGGTACTACTTGCATGCATGCAACTGCAGTCAGCGTCCCTTGTTCTTCCCGCAGACTGCTGATGACGACTTTGCACAGGTGATGTGTGGAGTTATTATCGTTCCCGGATGTCAAGACACGCACACTGCTTGTATGCTTTTATAGAAGAATTCCACAATCAAGATTATCATTTGTTATCATTCCGCAGCTGATGCCCTGAAGGGAGATTAAAAGTTTGGGACAAGTGCTGGTATCTTGCAGGGAAATAGAACGAAGTAATTACTTTGAAAGTTATGGAACGTTGACAAGCTTCATTTATGGAACAGTTAATTTGACAGAATGAAAAGAGGAAAATCGTAGGAGATGGACCGAAAAGAAGAAATAACCGTCTATCAGTGTTTTTCTTGCTTTTGTTTGGCCAACGAAACCATGATCTTCACATCGCTGATCTGACAATAATGATGTTAGTGCAGAGACCGTCATTGAATTGCAGTATTTCAGGACAATGGAAAATACGTGATATTGCTGCAAGGTTATTTATTATTGATATGTTGCATTCGATGTTAAGAACTGACACTTTCAAGTGTACAATTTAATTTCTAACATATTATAAAAATTATGTAGATGTGGAGATACGAATTTACCATTGCAATCAATAAAAATGAACTTTATGGATTAAATAATGTTCCAATGGAGTGGTTATGCATTATTTTTTCCAGATTTCAATCTTATATGTGCAAATTTCGTTGGAATATTGCACTCGTGAACCATATTTTTATATCTGATGTGTAATATTGGCAGTGTTTTACAGTTATTAACTACATAAATTGCACATTTGAGTTTTTTTTTTTATTTACTGGCTTTGTGGTACGTTTGTGGACATGAATGACTAGTTTTCCATGAATTCTATATTTTCAGCAACAGTAATTATGTATACACAATTTGCATACCATGCTGCATATTTTTGAAGTTATATTTATATCTGTTTTTGATGGAACATTTGTTAATAGCTTGCCCGTACTTTGTCCTTGTATTAATGACGTATGGAGACCACACGTGTGGGTGGCAGAGCCTTATCTAATAGTAAAATTAGTTCTTAAGATTCAGTAGATATCTTCTTCTTAACATTTAAAAGCACGTATCCTGTAAAGAAGAGTCGAGTGGAACTCAAGAGATTGTTTTTTTTTTTTTTTCTCAAAAGCGAACGTTGGTGTTTTTCTTCTTGATAGAAGCAATTTTCTAAACAATGGTTTAATTTCTGCAAAGCACACACTTCCCTGCCCGATGACCCTCTCTCTCTCACGTCTCAACTTCGACATAGCGACAAGCCTTGAGAAACCATTCAATGGTCACATGACCGGAAGGGCACTCGTATGTAAAGTAGTGTTGAGTTGATATATATTATCTTTCGATTATGAGAAAAATACAACTAATTTCAGAATGCATATTTTCATAGCATGTGGTATTGACGTTAATATCACTTTTGGTATAAAAGGGTATTACTGTTCTAATTAATAATGCAATACTTGGTAACCCTATCTTCATGGGTTCCATATAAGGTGATAGTTTTGTGAATGAGAGGGGGAGAACCCAGAGAGAGACAGACAGAGAGAACCCAGGGGACACTCTGCTGATCAGATCCCAGTGTTGTTCAGCTATTTTTATAATGAAACTAAGACTACAAAATTGGTCGCATTAAACCACCATCTTTATATATATATATATATATATATATATATATATATATATATATATATATATATATATATATATATATATATATATATATATATATATATATATATATATATATATATATATATATATGTGTGTGTGTGTGTGTGTTTGTGTGTGTGTGTGTGTGTGTGTGCATGTGCGTGTGTGTGTGTGTCTGTGTATGTGCTAGCATAACTCTGAAATACATTGAGCAAAAGAAGGCATCGTGCTTAGTATACATGTGACATACTATCTAGAAATCAGCACGGTGGGGGAAGACATCATTAGCACCAGAGGGCACCATGAGGGTAGGGGTGGGAAGGGCTTCCCTATAACGGGGCTGGTTCCGCCAGTGAAAAGGGGCTGTTTATGCCCGTACACTTAGTAACTTTAGGATTTATGTACCTAATTGCGTATACATAATTATGACTTACTATCTGGAAAAGAATACTGTGGGGGTAAGACATCAATAGCACCAAAGAGGGTGGGGGTTGGGAAGGGGTGACGGAGAGAGAGATAGTGAGAGAGAGAGGATGTGAGAGAGAGTAGAGGGGGTGTTAGGGAGAAGAAAGAGGAAAGAGAGAGAGAGAGAGAGAGAGAGAGAGAGAGAGAGAGAGAGAGAGAGAGAGAGAGAGGAAAGGAGTGAGAGAAAGAGGGAGTGAGAGGGAGAGGAAGTGAGAGAGTGAAAGAGAGAGAGAGAGAGAGTGAGAGAGAGAGAAAGTGAGATAGAGAGAGAGTGAGAGGGAGAGAAAGTGAGAGAGAGAGAGAGCGAGAGGAAGAGAAAGTGAGAGAGAGAGAGAATAGAGGGATTGTTAGGGAAAAGAAAAGGGAAAGAGAGAGAGAGAGTAGATGGCGTGTTAGAGAGAAGAAAGAAGTAAAGAGACAGGGAAAGTTGGAGAGAGAAAAGAAGAGGGAGAGAGGGAGAGAGTGAAAGAAAGAACGAGTGAGAGGGAGAGGAAGTGAGAGAGAAATTAGAGCGGATATTACGGAGGAGAAGGAGGGAAAAAGTGAGAGAGAGAGAGAGAGAGAGAGAGAGCGGGGGGGGGGGGGGGGAGTGAAGGGGGTGGTAGGGAGGAGAAAGAGGAAAAAAGTGAGAGAGTTGGAGAGAGAGAGAGAGAGTAGAGGGGTGTTAGGGAGGAGAAAGAGAAAAACATGAGGGGATTTGGAGAGAGAGAAAGTTTATCGGTTGTCATTCAGAGTCACCCTGGGTAGCACCGGGCTGGTCAGATAGTATATAACATATATATATATATATATATATATATATATATATATATATATATATATATATATATATATATATATATATATATATATATATATATATATATATATATATATATATATATATATATATATATATATATATGAAATGTTTTCAGTTAAAACAGAAAACCATCTAATAACAGGAGCCCATAAAAACGCCAAAAGGTAGAAAGTTATTGCTATATTTCAGAGAACAAACTGTCTCCCTCTACTGGCAAGTATATGGATGAAGTAAAGAATACAGGCACGCAGTATTTATACCATGAAATCCAGAGGTCACCCGTCACTACAGTTGACCTGTGTTACATTCCTCTATAATACTGGCAATCTAGCTGGTTGGCCAGCAAGCAACCAGTTCAAGGAGAAATGCCATAATGTTTAGAAGATCTTGTCTTAGACTGGTTAATATAGGTGGTGCTACAGGCGTCACACTTTTAATTTAAGCGATGCCAGACAAGATCTCTATAGTTGATGCTAAAGGCGAAAGCTTTTTGGTCATGTTGAAAAATGTGATAATTAGACCACATTTTCACAAATAACTCAGTTTTTTTATGAGCTCTGTTAAGACAGCATCTTGAGCTATAGGTCATCGTTATATCTATCTTATTAGCTGCGTCTCTGGTCACACAATTTAACTTTTTCAAAGCACAGACTTATCCTAAGTTATGACATCTTAATATTTCTAGGCGTTTCTTTCAAAAAGAGGATGAAAACTGAAACCTTTAACTTTCCATAAAGCTCTGCAATTCGGTTTTCTCTCTTATTAAATGGAACATTAACAGCGACAGACAGAAAGAATGAATAGCAATAGTAGCAGAAGCGGGAAATAAAGGTTGTCACTTCCCTTTCATTCAATGGATAATTTTTCTATGTAAAATTCGGAGGCTTTTTCTGCTCAGGCACTATTGTGTGATTCAGAAAAAATTACCACTGCTTTTGAACTTTTATGAGTAGTAAAAAACACTAAAATATGAATTCTGCGTACGTAGTTACCGCATTAACGATTTTTTCCCTCAGTACTGAAAAATATTTATTACATGAGTAATTTTTTTCTTTTTTCATGAGACTTGGAAAACTTCGCGACACATCAAAGCCACTTCCCGACGCAGAAAAAAAAATATAGCGAAGATTTATGACAACGTTTCCTGGTGTCCTTGTAATTTCTAACAATTTATTATGCTGGGCGCTCTGTCATAATTCCTTCTGACATTCACCGAATACATATTTCATGCAGACATCACACATTGTCTAGGTAACTAAATTTATGATGATCTCTGGAAATGTACGGGTCCGTCATGATTTTTGTTATATATCTGCTTGTAACCTTGTCAGCTCAAAATTATTTTCAATTCTAAAGCTGGAGACAACACCCGACAATGGTTTCAGACTTTTTGCAGACTAAAAAATGCATGAAAAATGGTTAAAGTACCTCGCAAAGATTACTGAGTACCTGTTCCAGGAAATTAATTAGCTTAAAATAGTGTTTGGAAGTAAATAATCTAATTACAATACAACTTTGCTTGAGTTATTCGTGATAATAAGTTCTCTGTAATACTTAAATACAGAGTTATAAAGGCCTCGTTTTTATTTAAACCTCAAAATAATTCTATATTTGTTTTTACTTATTCCTGTAAGTTTTGGTACTGAGTTTCCGGTTGCAATATGTAGTTTTATTCAATCTATATCCATCAGTTTTTAATCCCATAAATCCGAATATAAAATCATTTAATTTACAAAGCGGTGAGTTCACTTTAAAACTTTGATAAAACCACAAATACTTTCATAAAATAAATACTTGTGAGCTGACCTTGATGAAATCTTCTGTCCAGCTTTATTTCTTTGGACCAGCTTGGATATTGTCACTTTGTTGCTATTTAACGTTTGATTAATATTGGTTATTTAAAGTTTATTATTGTGTTGCTCAGTTTATTTCGTTTTCCTCCTCTACGGTTGGTTGACTAATTAACACTTTTGCTAATTGTCTTTTCTATGTTTTTGGGTGTGTGTTGGGTTGATACCGCCCTCGAACCAAGGGCTGTTTGGAAGCGCTAATGGTCAGAGGAGTGAGTTGTTTCCTGAGCCACATCATAGAGACGTGCCACGTTGGATTACAGTAAGAACCTCCGTTTGGGATCCACACTATTGATGCCTGCTTACTGGATTGCTTCAGCCATCTTGCATCTTCGCCCTTGCTCAGTAACAGTTGAGGGGGCCTCTCTGTGCCATGGTATGGTAACTGTTATTATTGGAGTATTTATAATCACGGCGTAAAGACTTTGGCCAGGTATTTTGTGATGTCCCTGCTTTCCGGATTTGGAGATTGGACATTGGAAGTCATCAGCGTTGATTATTAGATCACGGCAACGGGATCATGGGTTGGACCCTTTTCTTTCACTGCCACCCCCATGCTATTCTCCGGAAGCGGAGATTTTGTTTATAGCAAAGATCATGGTGTTAGTTTGTGAGAGAAGGAAATAACCACCTTAGGAACATTAGAGTGTACTGTGATAGGTTATTCTCCCTTTTTGTCAGCCTTTTCCTTCCTGAACCCCCTCTTTACTAGAGTGCATGCATTGCGGTCTTTCTTCAAAAGTGTAAGCGCTTTTATTTTTATATTATTAACGGTCAGTGATATTCATTTGGATTTATTGTATTACGAGGTTCCGGCGTAAATTCTGTCTTGATATTTTTGCATTAAATTAAGTAATTTTTCTGGATGTTTGGTTTATCCTCCTGAATTAACTGTGACCACAGTCGTATTTTAGGTGCTATTCCACACTTTGCGGCTTTAGTATTTGGTATTTAAACACTGGTATCATATTCGGAGATTTATTGTGTGGTGGTGAAACTAGTCCTGACATTATCTTTAAAACAATGCTAAGCCGTCATTGAGCTCGGGGAAGGAGGGGTGGAGGGAAAGGGGGCTGGGGTGCTCTGATATTCAGTGAAGTGACTCCAGAATTGTTGACAGGACCGAAATAATGTCTAAACAATGTAAAGGGACAACATGGTTTCGGCTTACCTTTTAAAAAGAAGAATACCCTTCAAAAAGGATCATTCTTATTAAGGAAATCTGTGAATATTAATCTAATTTCCGTACCATTTAACCATATTTAGACTAATATAAACGTTTCTTTGATTGACAGATGTTACTGGAATAAACCAGGCACAGGTTTGCAAATAGCATGGGCAATGGTCGGGGTGGCTGTTTTAGACATCTGTCTTTAATGTTTTTGACTAATGGACCTTGGTTTAATATGAGACACTTGGTATCAATGTGGGGGAGAGGGAATTTGGTTTCTCTTTTATCGTCATTTATGCTTTAGTGATGTTTAGGTGAGGGTTTAATATCCTGCTACTAGCTTTTTTATTCATTTAATCAATCTCAGGTTGGGTTTACGAAATAAAGTCTATTTTAGTATCTTAGGTTTGATTTAGACATACCTGTTTAGATGTAGAATTGTTTAGAGCTTAAGAGAGAAAGGGAGGATGCGAGAGAGAGGGAAAGAGACGGTTTTCTTCGGCCATCTCCAACTTCTGCGACTTTTGCGAAGGTAAGTGGAAAACAAGGTTGTATGAATGTTTGTTTCATATATATATGTTTATGAAACTTATGTTGTTGTCACTATACAAAAAAGTACTGCTAAACTCGTATTCAGCATATTGCTCGTTGTGGCTTTGCAATAGTTTATCATTACCTATAATGTATCTTTAGCGGGCCTACCGATATTTTTGGTGTCGTATTGTGGCTGAGTACTAATACCATATCGGAATATGTTCAAATAAGGTGAATCATCGACCACACAAACCAGCAAGCCCAACTGACGTTAATCATAAAAGTCAGTGTTTGAACAAGCAATGACATACATTTATATGTTTATAATAGGAGCGTTCATTTAGAAACATTTTAAAATATGCTATATTATCTAGCTTTCAATAGTTTTTCTGTTTTCAAAATTTAGGGAAATTCTGATCATGTGAAAAAACTTCTTTGCTGATATCAAGTCACCTGGTCACATGCACCCTAAGCATATCATCAGTAAATATTATGTATGTATATATGCCGCCAAATCCAGGTTGACCATGTTTTGAAGGTTAGGCGCACCAACACATTCTGACCTTACTCCTGTCGGATAGAGGCAGAGTTTTAGCAACAATATCGAGAAATATTGTACGTAAAAAACTCTTCCAAAACGCTCCAGTAAGATTAATATAGATTTTCTATTTAGCATTCTTGTTTTCTTTACTAAAACGAATTCATTCTTATCACACAACAGAACTGCTTTAAAGCATCAATCGAATGACTAAGGCTCATAAATCTCTGCGCCACTCTGATCTCGTTCAGGCCTGCATACTCCAACATTCATTATATACCATATTATAATAGGGAAAGTCAAGTAAGAGCTCTCTATAATGAACAAATTAATAAAAAATCTAAATACAATTCACACAGCGATATAAATGAAGAAAAAGGTGTTATGACTCAACATTTGCAAATAAAGTAAGTATAACAATTAAACTATCTTCCACTTACAGGAACATTCTTCAACAAACCATAGAAGACTTTTCACAAAAAGAAATAATTCATTAAGCTACAAAGGATTTTTAAAAGACAAAATCAATTCTCTTTAACAATTCCACACAAGATATTCACCATTTATAAACACTTCATGACAGTTCTCAAGAAGGCCATTCCTTCGTTCTCCACAAATGACGACTTCCCCATAGGACTGTGTACCCTGAAGTATTGTATTTTAGAATGAGTATACTAACACACATTCTTACACAGACTGACACACACACACACATATATGCATATGTATATGTATATGTATATGTATATGTATATATATATATATATATATATATATATATATATATATATATATATATATATATATATATATATATATATATATATATATATATATATGTAGAATCTACTGGTCACTTTTACCAGACATATGTAATTCTAATAGCCACAATGCCCTCTTAACTTCTCGAATACTTCGCGCTTTTTTGGATATGCTTGTAACTACGAAGCCATAACATCCAAACACAGGAAATTGAAGAGACTCACAGTCTCTTCAATTTCTTGTGTTTGGATGTTATGGCTTCGTAGTTACAAGCATATCCAAAAAAAAGCGAGAAGAATTCGAGAAGTTAAGAGGGCATTGTGGCTATTAGAATTATATATATATATATATATATATATATATATATATATATATATATATATATATATATATATATATATATATATATATATATATATATATATATATATATATATATATATATATATATATATATATATATATATATATATATATATATATATATATATATATATATATTATATATATATATATATATATATATATATATATATATATATATATATATATATATATATATATATATATATATATATATATATATATATATATATATATATATAAATTATATTATATAAATACATTAACAATAAAACTGAATGAAAAGAAGGAAGTAGCCGCAAGAAATAATGTATAAAAGTGGAGACAGTCTCATTCATCAAGCACACTGTTTGCTTTCCGAGTTCGAAAATCGCGTCTTTGACAAACATTCAGGTATCATCAGGCAAGAAGGTTCTGTAAAGAATGAGAGGTCTGTTTGTATACCATCCTGTATTCATAAGTATTCACAACGAGGAATGACTTTTCCTTACCAGAGCGTCTATGTTTGCTCAGCGTTATTTGCATTTTCATTTGGTTCTCGATTGGTAAGTTTCAGTTTGGACTGATGCTGTTCCTCAGGAAATGCAAGACCTCTATTGTTCAGAGGAACTGTTGTTGTCGTTTATAAGTGTTTAATAATTCTAATTTTATAGATAAAAAGGAAGACTATATTTTAAACAACGAAGAGGAGTTGATCGCACAGTATCATTTTTTAAACACCATTTGTAGCTGTTTCAAGAAAACCGTAGTTTTCTGACTTGGAGAAAATACATACAGTAACTTTGTATTCATCAAGTATTTTCAACTGTGTCATCATGTCCATTCTAGATACTGTGAGTTGTCTTTGTAAAATTAATCATTAATTCTTAATATCTTCCTAACTTATGCAATTATGAAACTGTTGTAAGTACAATATTCACCGTAACTTTCGTGTTTTCATGCTTAAACAAAAAATCAAAGAGAGAGAGAGAGAGAGAGAGAGAGAGAGAGAGAGAGAGAGAGAGAGAGAGAGAGAGAGAGAGAGAGAGAGATTATCTTGGCTTTTCTCAAAGTTCTATTATTCAACGAAAACCATTCTCCTGTTACGTAAATCATAACAAATTAAAACGATTTTTGAAAAATGAAGTAGTGAAAAATTAAGAAACTAAATAGAAAAAGAGAATGGGTATATTCACTGATGACATATTCCACCAGAGAGCCAAATCATGAACCACTTGGTCTTGTGGAGGAAAGATGAGTGGATGAAAATGTAATATGGTATTTTGTTTAGAACAGAGCGAGAAGCAGAAAATAGTCCTGAAAAAAATATATATACAAAAAGTCACCTTTACGATACATGCCTGTGTTTTCAAGTATCATAAGTAATATGCACTTCTGGGACATATCTTTCGATAAAAGCTGAGACCGTCGAAAAATAAATGTTAACCAAAGAAAGCTTATATAAATCTCTTTATTTTTTTTATTGGTTAATATTTTAATTATTTCAGAAGTTAAAAAATATAAGCAATTTATTTTGAGATTATTATTCTTGATTTTATTCTTGATTATCTAGTTTTTTTATCAAATATCCTCAATAGGCTTTGCATCGGAATCTGAATGATATTTTTTATTACTTTTAGAATTTCCTTCCAACATGAAGATATCAGAAACATAACTGCTGCACTTTGTCAGACAAATAATAATGTTTTCCCTTTCGTCAGTATTAATCAATAAATCATCGATATGTTACAAGTCCGTTGCCAAAAGTATCATATTTTCTCTTTAATAAACCAAAATTGAATACTAATACAGAACGTAATAGTCGGGAAGGCAAACGACCTTGACAGCTGGAGAGAAGAAACTTGGAATGGGAACGTTAATTGAAAAATAACGGGGATTTTATCATTTCAAAAATTGACACGACCTCTTTAGTATCCCGAATAAAATAGTTCCATGTTTTAAAAGATGATTGTTTTATGTGGTACAATATAAAATCATTATTTTTTTTCGTGTTATACGCTCAAATATTCGAATCTAATATAGTTTTAAAAACTTGTCGACAACTGTATGGCTGATAGCTCTTAGAGAGATATCATATGTTACTGTATAAATTTTCTTAAGAGATAAGATTGACATACAGAAGCATTCCCTATGAAATTACCAAGTGATGCTCCCCAGTTTGTCAGCAAAACACTAAAGCAATTAGAAACCAAACTTCACCTGTATCTGTTCAGACAATGAGACGTTCCATTATATTGTTGCCAGAAAATGCTACTCTTATATATATATATATATACATGTGTGTGTGTATGTGTATGTGTGTGTATATGTATATGTATTTATATATATATATATATATATATATATATATATATATATATATATATATATATATATATATATATATATATATATATATATATATATATATATATATATATATAAGTTTTTATCACATCACCGTGATTCATATACAAGCATTAAGCTACAAATGTCCTTTAATATCCAATTCGCTCTACTTCGGAAATAATATATTTTCATATACGTTACCGAAGGGGAATTTTTTAGTTGATAATAAGTACGCCGTCCCGTGGGGTCGAACCAGCGAAGGACAGGAACTCAGGACTACAGGGACGCATTAACCCGCGCGGCCACAAGAGAGGTATAAGTGGATATCGGCTCCCATATACAAATCACCCGTCGAACTCAGGTGTTTGTGTTTGGAGACGATATCCACCCACCTCTGCCATGTTGACCGTGTAATGCGTTTGTCACACGCAGCCATATTATGAAGTTTTTATCACATCACCGTAATTCATATACAAGCATTAAGCTACAAACGTCCTTTAATATCCAATTCGCTCTACTTCGGAAATAATATATTTTCATATATGTTACCGAAGGGGAATTTTTTAGTTGATAATAAGTACGCCGTCCCGTGGGGTCGAACCAGCGAAGGACAGGAACTCAGGACTACAGGGACGCATTAACCCGCGCGGCCACAAGAGAGGTATAAGTGGATATCGGCTCCCATATACAAATCACCCGTCGAACTCAGGTGTTTGTGTTTGGAGACGATATCCACCCACCTCTGCCATGTTGACCGTGTAATGCGTTTGTCACACGCAGCCATATTATGAAGTTTTTATCACATCACCGTAATTCATATACAAGCATTAAGCTACAAACGTCCTTTAATATCCAATTCGCTCTACTTCGGAAATAATATATTTTCATATATGTTACCGAAGGGGAATTTTTTAGTTGATAATAAGTACGCCGTCCCGTGGGGTCGAACCAGCGAAGGACAGGAACTCAGGACTACAGGGACGCATTAACCCGCGCGGCCACAAGAGAGGTATAAGTGGATATCGGCTCCCATATACAAATCACCCGTCGAACTCAGGTGTTTGCGCGGGTTAATGCATCCCTGTAGTCCTGAGGTCCTGTCCTTCGCTGGTTCGACCCCACGGGACGGCGTACCTATTATCAACTAAAAAATTCCCCTCCGGTAACATATATGAAAATATATTATTTCCGAAGTAGAGCGAATTGGATATTAAAGGACGTTTGTAGCTTAATGCTTGTATATGAATCACGGTGATGTGATAAAAACTTCATAATATGGCTGCGTGTGACAAACGCATTACACGGTCAACATGGCAGAGGTGGGTGGATATCGTATCCAAACACAAACACCTGAGTTCCACGGGTGATTTGTATATGGGAGGCGATATCCACTTATACCTCTCTTGTGGCCGCGCCGGTTAATGCGTCCCTGTAGTCCTGAGTTCCTGTCCTTCGCTGGTTCGACCCCACGGGACAGCGTACTTATTATCAACTAAAAAATTCCCCTTCGGTAACATATATGAAAATATATTATTTCCGAAGTAGAGCGAATTGGATATTAAAGGACGTTTGTAGCTTAATGCTTATATATGTATATATATATAAATAAATGTGTGTGCGCGTGTGTGTTTCAGTATAACTCTGAAACTCATTGAGCAATTTCAACCAAATTTGGTGTAGAGGAGTTCGCTTTGAGCTGTCGAGAAGGAAGGTTCTCCTGACTGCTCCTCCGTCTATGCTCTTGTTTTGGTTTTCAACCGTACCCTGGTTCATATGATATTAAGTTACTTGTAATCGAGTGTCCAACAGGGCATTCATAATCCTAAATGGTTGATATGATGACGACGTTAACAAGAAGGATAAACACCTTTTCCATATTATTCTTAAATGATAAGGTTTACAGTTCTGATGTATTGCCCGAAATATGCCGTGATGCAATGCAGATTGCAGATAAAGAGGTTTACGGCATTTATGTTATTGGAAAGTCAAAGTGTCTGTTTAAAGCAAAATCCAAATCCTTGTTTGATTCGCCGATGGAAAGGTATGATGAGGAGTTAATTAAGCACAATAGTGGTGAAGTGACGATAAACAGTGTGTCCAAGGTAATTACTTAGGCTACGTTAAGATTGGAACTATACGCTTCGCAATGCAGTCTTCGGTACAAGAAAATATTTTCTCCTATGGAAAAGTAAAAAATATCCGTGAACAATACTCGTGGATTTGGTCATTACAGTTTTGCTCTTAGCGGGGACATAACTATTTTTATGGAACTGGAAAAACATATGTCTTCCTGTATTTCAACAGGAGGCCAGACATATATGTCCTATATAGTGGACAGCCTCACACTTGTAAAAAATGTGGTGGCACGGGACAGTTGAATTTTGATTGCGTAGTGGAGGTGAATACTTGGTCCAAATTAAGGAATGCCGACTTCTCCGACCTACGGGGAGCAAAGGGACTCGAGATTTCTGATCCGAGTACAGGTGAGATGGCGGTTGATCGTGGTGATTATCAAATTACGGATAGCGAACGGGTTAATTTAGGTAAGTCAGAAATAAAGGAGGTTCTACAAACTCACGTAATTACAGCAGAAGTTCACCGACCAGAAAAAGACCTGATTGATTTTGAAAACCAGGAGGCTGATAGTAGTGATAATATAAATGCTATTTTGGAAGAGCTAGTGATGATGGATAATGCACATGAAAATGTTAGAGGTGATGATATGGGGAAACATAAATGATGGCTTGGTAGCCGATAATGAGTCGACAAGGAAGGCTGTTGGCCCTGAGACCGTTTCAAAGGTTGACAACAAAGCGACGATCCTTTTTTGACTGTTGAAATGAGCACTGGATCCCGAGAGCCTCGGTGCATAATTTCAGAGGGTAATGATAATTTAGGTGTACAAATGGTTCAGAAATAAACTCTTCATAAACACATTACCGAAAGTGAGCATTTGTAAGAGTAACATGGTTGACGAGTACTTGTGAGATGACCATAATAAACATGAAAGTAAACTGAACTTATCATCCAAAGCATCTGTAATAGATAAAATGGAATGTGTGGATGGAAACAGTTGGATTAATATAATAGATAGTGACGAAACGATAGTATATGAAAATCAGCATGTAGGAGGTTATGCTGTAAGTGAAATTAAGGGTAATAATATGGAAAAGAAAAACAGTACGCAAGAAGGGTATAATAAGCGAAAGTGAGTCCAAGTACTAGAAGGATAAAGAAAGAGTGTTAATTTGACATTTTTCCTAAATGAAGATTAAAATGTCTATATAAAATATTAATGGGCTTAATAATGTTAAAAAGCAGGAAACACTGAAATAATTTCTGTTGCACGGCAGAATAGACATTTTTCTTTTTCAGGAGCATAGTCTAATGTTAAGACTATTGAATATCGAGACACTTTATCTTTAGATTTTGATATTTTTCTTAATACCCCACTTATGCTGAAAGGTGGTACTGGTATATTAAAAAAAAAAATCTATGCAGTATTCAGTCAGTAGTGAAGTAAGGGATGCTGCAAGTAAGATACTTTCTTTGCGGCTATGCATCGGTCAGAGTTTATCGCAAATCCTTAATGTATATGCACCTTCTGGATCGACAAAGAAAGGTGAAAGGGAAAGTTTCTTTGAACAAGACCTGTGTTTTTACTTAAGAGGCAATACGGACGATTTAATATTAGGGGGGTGATTTCAATTGCATTATCAGTAAAAAACACTGTTCTAAAAGTAACTCTTATCTCATTTCTTCAGGTATTAAAGACCTGAATGAGAGTTAAAAATGAAAGATATTTATTGTTTCAAAAAGTTTGTTCCACCTTATACATAATAGCAGAATATGGTGCAAGATTAGACAGACTATATGTTGATAAATTCTTGAATTGCATTGCCGCTGTGGGTACAGTTCCTGTAAGTTTTAGTGATCACATAGGATGCGTATGTTTTGAACTTATAAACCCAGACATTAAAGTGTATAAAGGTTTGTGGAAACTGAATGTTTCACTGTTGGAGGACTCGGATATTTTGGAAAAAATTAAGAATTTCTGGCTAACTGTTAAGAAAACTAAAACTTCTTTTTCAGATATTGGTGAATGGCGGGATAATGCTAAGTAAAAAAATTAAGTTTTATTTATTAGAGCAGGTGGAGAAAAACAATAAATATAAATTTGGAAGGTTGAACTATTTTGAGAGTTGTCGGAAAAGGACCTTAGTAACCTTATTGGTTACTAACTATAATGAAATATATCAACTCAAAACTATTATTACTAAAGTGAAAAATGATGTTAATGGGGTGAGAATCAGAAGCAGACTTCAAGAACAAATTGAGGGCGAAAAATTTTCCCACTTCCTGTTGAATAAGCAAAAGTCAAGGTCACAAAATTTAATTATGAGCGAAATGACTACTGAAAATATAGGAAAGTTGAAAGATGGACAAATTATTTCAGGTACTGCTTGTTTAGCTACTTACATTATTCATTGTAATGTGAATTTAATGTCCACAGAATCAGAGGCAAATGCAGACTCTGAATACGAATATATTTCTTTAACACCAAAAGTGTTAACAGGTAATGAAATTAGGGAAATGTAAAAATATCCATCGCTCAAAGAAATTGAAAGTATCGTTAATGGTATGAATAATAATAAATCTCCTGGAAATGATGGTATTCCAGTGGAGTTTCATAAGAAATTGTGGCATATGGTAGGTGGGGATTACCTTGAAATTGTTCATAACTATTTAGAAGTATTTTTGTTAACAAAGAATCAGAGACAGGGTGTCATAAAACTTATCCCAAAGACTGGAGATATAAAGCTTCAAAAAAATTGGACACCTTGCTGACCATGGACAACAAAATCCTGTCTAAACTTATATGCAGAAGATTAACAGCTTGCCTTGATAAGGTGATTTCCTCTGAACAGCTCTGTATTCCAGGCAGAAGTATCATTAACACTCTAATTAGAGATGTATTATATTTTGCTAATGAGTGTTCTAATAAGTGTGCTATTATATCACTAGACTGGTCTCGTGCATTTGATAGAATGAGCATAAAGTTTGTACTTAAAATACTGAATTCTTTTGGTCTTGAAAAAACAAAAACAAAAAAAATTGTTGGGTAGGAGGCTTATATAATCAGATAACTATAATAGTTCTATGATTGTACATGGTTTCTTATCCAAACCATATGCTGTTAAATAGTCAGTGAGACAGGGATGCCCTCTTTCAATGGTTCTCTGTGCTGTGTACCTTTATCCTTTTTACAGAATGATCAAAACAAAGTTACCTCCTTTTACTTTATTTCTGCCAAATGCTAAAAAGTTGTCAATTGCTAAATATGGCGACAATTCCAATATTTTTATTGAGAATGAAAATGGTTTAAATGTGCTGGAAAAGGTGATTCATGATTTCGAAAGAGCGTCAGGTGCTCAACTGAACAAAAATAAGACCTTAGTGTTTGGAACTTGGAAATGGAGTAAAATAGAGGACATACAGAATGATAGGATAAAGATACGAGTGTGTATTTCTCTAATAATGATCATGAATGCCTGTATTTCGACTAGAATCTTGTACAAGAAAATTTAATAAACAAAATCAAAGCCCTATATAGCAGGCGTCTAACACTTATGCAAAAAGCTATTATCATTAACTCGCTTATTGCTCGTTTATCCGATGCCAAAAGAATTTTATGCTGAATGGAAAAAATTTATTTTCGTTACATGTGGAACAATGGTTATCGGCCAATTATACAAGATATACGTTATACTTGGCTGAAGATCAAGGAGGGAGTGGTCTGATAAATATATTCAATAAGTCTCAAGAAATGTTGGTATCCAGCTTTTTAAAAGTATACCATAACGAGTCATTTCCTTATGTGTTTATTAACTATTACAAAACCAGGCGGCGTGGAAGTAGACAGCATGAAACATAATTCACTTTATTCCTTATACAGCGACGTTTGAGACCAATGTCTCATCATCCAGGCTAAAATCAAAGATAAAAAACTGATAAGCAATACAGCATAACAAATTATTTTTTGTTGACACGCAAAATACATCGAATAAAGTAAGGCAAAGTAAGATACATCGTTGAAATAAAAATCACGCTACAAGAAAAGAACCATATTTAAAGTTAAGAGTAGTTAAAAGGCACCTTGTCTCAACGGAGTTCAGTTGCTGTATAGAAAATGCACCGAAAGTAAACAAGAAGAAGGACGTGGTTTAAGCTATGTACAAGGGAACAGATGAAGAGTGGTTGTTTAAGGTGGGAACTAGTTTCTTTAGAGCTAGAGATTCTAATATTGGAAGGTGGTGCTCATATGGGCTTGATAATAATATCTTGAAATCCTTGTAATTTATATTATTTTTGCAAAATTTCCCATGATTCCTAATGTTAGATAGTTCTGGGTTGGATAGTTTACACCCTGTACGGAAACTGATGCCCATATGTGCATCACATCTCACCTTGAGCAGGCGGCGCGTGTTGCCAACGTAAGTCTGCCTGTTGCATCGGCAGCAAGTATAAATATAGACAACACCGGACTGCATTAAGGGAGGTAATCTCTCTTTATGACGCAACATACTACCAATAGTCCTAGGGTTCATTAAGACAAACTTGACATCAGCAGCCGGGAAATAATTAGTTAAAATTCTCCTTAAGTGAGGTAAGAAAGAGGTGTCATGCATATACGGAAATCGTATATAAAGCTTAAGATTATGGGCCAAATGTATTGCTGCTGGAGGATGAAATAAAATATCCAGCGTTTTCCTGACATATTTCATAAAGAGATTAGGAGGATAGCAATTTGATTTAAAATAATCGTAAAGGATTCCGATTTCTTTGTGGAAAAGACTCCAATCAGAAGTCAATGTTATGGCTCTGTGGAGGAGAGTAGACAATGAATTTAATTTAAAATTGAAAAACAAAAACTATAAAAGTTAAGACCAAGGCCTGTGAAAGTTGCCTTTCGAAAAATGCCTGTGTGGAAACGGTCGTCATCACGGATGACAATCGTATCTAAGAATGGTAGTTTGTTATTGTTTTCCAATTCATATGTAAATTTAATGTTGGAATGTAAAGAATTGGCATATTGTAAGAACGAATCACAATGTGAATGGTCCTTAAAAAGAACAAAAGTGTCATCAACATATCGGCGATAGAATAAAGGTTTAAAAGAAGAGGGACAACTGTCCAGCAGCTCTCTCTCAAATTTGTGCATAAAAATGTTGGCGAATGTGCAACTCAGTGGGTTACCCATCCCCACACCCTCAACCTGCACATATACCTCATCATTTAAAACAAAGGCGGTGTCCCGCACTGCCAACTCCAATAACTTCTTAAAACCATGACGGTTAAAACCATGGTGAACACTGTCATCCTCAGTAAAAATAGTGTCTAAAATGTATTCAATTGTTTCCTCCACGGGTATATTGGTAAATAAAGATTCTACATCAAAGCTAGCCATGACTTACTTTGCCTTACTTTATTCGATGTATTTTGCGTGTCAACAAAAAATAATTTGTTATGCTGTATTGTTTATCAGTTTTTTTATCTTTGATTTTAGCCTGGATGATGAGACATTGGTCTCGAAACGTCGCTGTATAAGGAATAAAGTGAATTATGTTTCATGCTGTCTACTTCCACGCAGCCTGGTTTTGTACTGCTGACGGACAGCCTCACCGTCATGTTGAATTAATTATTACATGTATATTTGTGTGAATAATATAGTTCCTAAACCAAGTTTAGGTATGCCTGAGTCGTTTTCTGGGACAACTTATTACTCTAGAATTATTGTTAGTCATTTAAGGATCTCGTTCCACAATAAAACTGTCCCATTTATGACAAATAAGGTTATGCATAGTGAGTTATTTAGTGTTAACGGTGTAGTAACAGTTCTTGAAAAATACCCTCGTTATGACTGGAAATTAGCATGGAATAACATTAATGTCAAATTTTATATACCATTATGATAGAAATATAATATATATGGTCTCCCTAGCGTACTTGGTCAAAAGGGAGCCCCCAATCGCTTTACAACGCTGACATATCTCCGTTTGTAAGTTACTCGTGGATTGTGGATACCCTTTCCCCCCTAAGACCTTGAGCTGTTATAATCCTCTTTGGTATTTCCTGGTTTTGTTTCTCTTGTAAACAACTGAGTTCAGGGCTACCTCTTCTTTTACAAACGGTATTATCATAAATGAATGTGTGTGACCATAAATTAAATGAAATTTAAATATTAACTATCTCTCCCTACTTTAAATGTCAATTCATAATTTTGGACTGCTGTGTTTTTTCCAATCACTTCCAGTAATTATTAGGGTCCTTTGTCTTCTTTTAATCAGTAGAGTTTTTCTTTCGTTTCTCTGGGGTTTTCTTGCATTTTACGTATTGTCGAGGTTGTTTCACGATTGCACAAATGTCATTTGAAAAATAATCTCTGTGCATTGGAAATGTTCTCTCTCTCTCTCTCTCTCTCTCTCTCTCTCTCTCTCTCTCTCTCTCTCTCTCTCTCTCGCAGATTTTCTTTTATTTTCATATGTAAGTATAGCATTTATTAATTTTCATTACTTTATGCCATAGTTTTGCTATGTTTTATTATTTGAAGTTACACTGGTCTACCTTTAGGAAATAAAGGGCTCATTAATTTATTATTCATTTGTTTGAGGGCTGATGCTTCGTTTTGGGGAGATATCCATTGTTCCTTGTGTTGACCTAGAGGTCCTTTCATGGAATGGGTTAATCCAAGGCTACTGACCCAAAACTATAATTGTTTCTCCCCACCAGCGCCTTAGGGTAAAAGCAGATATGGCAGCACTTGAGGAAATCGTTGTCACATTGTCTTAATAAATATTTTCATATTCTATTTCCAACAATATTATTATCGTAAAACTGCCCTCAGTTATAATGAGACGTGTTTCTTAAATAAAGCCTTTTCTAAAGAATCGAAAGGGATTCTCCAATACCATTATTTGCACAATGAGGAAAGTATATTTGGCACCGCTCTTTCACCGCTCGAGACCCTCCTTTGACCAAGTACGCTGGGGAGACTATAGGCATGCACAGCAAACAAGTCCACCTTCTTTACAGTCTTCACAAATGCTATTATTTATTACACCCAACCGACAAACCTTTTTCTTAGAAAGCGAAGTCTCAAAGACAGTTGTGAACAAATCCACCTGTTGCGCCTTCGAAAATTTTTATGGTAACATTGTTTACTAAGGGGGCCGGGGGACTCTTTCTCTGTTAGCACGAGCTCCACCAATCAGGTCTAGAGTCGTTTTAGTGGGAGGAGTCTTTATGTATGGTTGGAATAGGACAAACACGCACACGCTCAGAGAGTGAGTGAGTAATGAGTATACCTTAGTTTAACAACACTACTGACCTGATTAACATCTCTCCTAGAGCTAGCACGAAGGATTAGATTTATTTTACGTGGCTAAGAACCAATCGGTTACCTAGCAACGGGACCTACAGCTTATTGTGGAATCCGAACCGCATTATACCGAGAAATGAATTTCTATCACCAGAAATAAATTACTCAAATTCTTCATTGGCCGGCCGGAGAGTCGAACGCGGGCCCAGCAGAGTGCTAGCCGAGTACGATATCGACCCCACCAATGAAGATCTGAGAGGGAGAGAGAGAGAGAGAGAGAGAGAGAGAGAGAGAGAGAGAGAGAGAGAGAGAAACTAGACATTGCTGATGAATCAAAATGAATCACAATGAGGGACAGAGTAAATTCCACAACGAGCTATAGAAAGTGAAGAAGGACTCCCGAATTTGGTGTAGATTTTTAACTATTCCCATATGGTAAAGTTAATTCGTTTGCCAATGATAACAATTGTTTCTGTTCAGAGGTTTCATGTATTCATGGTTGGGCTTGTATTCCCTCTTGAATATACTGAAGAGGTTATTCCCTACCCGCCATTCATTACAATAACAATTGTTACATGTTATGGATAAATGAATCATTTTCCACTTGACTTATATTTTTCTAATATTAATTGTAATAAAAGTTTTTATTGTAATAAAAGTTTTAATGTCATACGGACAGAAATTCCTTTCGCTACTATCATCATCATTCGTGTGAGGATAACCAAGAGACGGACGTCCCTATTGTTAAACAATCCTTTCAGTCATTTACCTGTCTATTGTGGAAAGGGATATTTGGAGAAATGCAATTTGATGATATTGTCTTAGGGTTCTATGTGTTTCGAAGTCTCTCACCGAGGTGTAACAGATGGATTTGATCACAACTGTCCACGAGGCTTTGCTTTCTAAGTAAAAGCTTTGTCAGTTGGGTGTAATAAATAATAGCATTTGTGACGGACTGTGATGAAGGAGAAAACTATTCTTCATACTTTATACTTTACGTAAAAGAAATAACGGAGTTGTGTTGTGGTTGAAGCAAACCCTACGTAACATACGTTCTTACTAGCTGACCAACCTAGCGTTGCCCAGATAACTCTGAATGACAACCGATAAGCTCTCTCTCTCTCTCTCTCTCTCCTCTCTCTCTCTCTCTCATCTCTCTCTCTCTCTCTTCCCTATTAACCCCTCTACTCTCTCTCTCTCACCTCTCTCTCTCTCTCTTTCTCTCTCTCTCTCTCTCTCCTCTCTCTCTCTCTCTCTCTCTCTCTCTCTCTTTCTTCTCTCTCTCCAACCCTCACTGTCTCTTTCCCTCTTTCTTCTCCCTAACACCCGCTCTACTCTCTCTCTCTCTCTCTCATCTCTCTCTCTCTCTCTCTCTGTATCCAAAACTCTCTGTCTCTTTCCCTCGTTCTCCTCCCTAACACCCCCTTTCCTCTCTGTCTGTCTGTCTGTCTGTCTGTCTGTCTGTCTCTCTCTCTCTCTCTCCTCTCTCTCTCTCTCACCCCCTTCCCAACCCACCCTTTTCGTGCCATTGATGTCTTACACCCCAAGTATTTCTTTTCCAGATAGTAAGCCATATTTTCTTCGCTGAAATTAGGTATGATAAATTCGTAAAGATACTAAGTCTAAGGGCTTAACCAGCCCGTTTCATGTGCAGACCAGCCCCATTTCAGGAAGCTCTTCGCACCCCTTTGCACTCTGTTTGCCCTTTAGTGCTAGAGATGTCTTACCCCCAACAGTGCTGATTTCTAGATAGTAAGTCATATGTGTACCAAGTTTGGTTGAAATTACTCAATACGTATCAGAGTTATTGTGGCACATACATAAAAACACATGCATACATACATCCATTTACATATATATAGGTTAGGTTTCCCCAGCTGTTAAAACTATTCTATTTTGATCTTCCACACACAAAAAAGAAAGACAGGAATGCTGCTATTTTGATCATCACTAACTACATCGCTGAATTGTGGGTGAACAGAGATGTGAGGTTCAATTATCATAAGTTGAGGGAAAAATTGATTGGTAAAATAATGGCACAAAAATTCATAATTATTGAAACGTTGAAGGAAAAGTGTACAGGTTTATTTTGTTGAAAAATTTTTTAATTTTTGGACATTATATATATATACTATATATATATATATATATATATATATATATATTATATATATATATATATAATATATATATATATTATATATATATATATATA
>JANJGK010000018.1:4166229-4216229 GCA_039081455.1 Macrobrachium rosenbergii
GCAGGTGCTGAGTATGTGGACTGGGATATCAATGTGGTGGAGAAGGAATAAGATGAAGATGATGTTTTAGCGGAAGCAAAGGCGTTTCTTAGAGGTGATTTAGTGACAGGGTTATAGATTGCCTTAGGTTTAGAATGAGGTTTTAGCAGAAGCAAAGGCCTTTCTTGGAGGTGAATTAGTGAAAGGGTTATAGATTGCCTTAGTCAGGTTTGGAATCAGAGGGCAATTTCTTAGTGAGGAAAATAAAATATAAGTTGAGGAGTAGCGAGGATAATGGGGATACAACACAGATCATGGTACCAAAGTTGATTCTGGTGGTTTTGCAGATTACCCATTGTGAATTTGGTACTCCACATTTGGAGATTTAGAAGACATATCAGAAAGTCCATAGTCAGTACTTTTGGAAAATATATGTTTTTATCAGCGGAGAAATTTGTGAAGTAGTGTTCTGTGTGTAATTCATGTAAACTGGCGAGGGTAACGTCGTGTAAACTTAGGTCTTTTCCTATCCTGAGCAGGCCATTTCAGAGGGTGCACATGGATTTGCTAACAAACTTTTATGAGTCGGGGTATGGACCACTTGTTGGTGATTATAGTTGAGTTATCGAGGTTCGTGGAGATTTTCCCGTTAAGGAATAAGATGGCAGAAGAGTTTGCAGTTGCGTTTTTCAATAGGTATATATGTAGCTACGGAGTACCAGAGACACTTACCATGGATAATGGAAGAGAATTTATAAACAAAATCTTGAATGTCTTGCGGAAATTATGGGGTAAAGAAGGTAGATATCCTTCCTTTTAGACCCGAAGCTAATGGATTGTGTGAGCGAGCTAATAGGAAAGTTCTTGAAGCTCTTAGAGTAACAGTGGGCAGGAATGGTAATAATTGTAATAGATATTTGGATATGGTCAGGCATAGCATAAATACAATGGTTAGTGACACCATTGATATGTCACCTGTGGAAGCATTATTTGGTTATCCAGTTCGGGATGCGTTTGATTTGTTGTCTCTCCCTTCAGGTTGTGATGATATGATTAAATCTTTAATTGCTACAGCTAAAGAAAGATATGCACTTCATAGAAGTAATCTTGAGTCAAAGGCACAAGCAATGGTCGTGAGAAGTAATACGAAATCAGACAGCACAAGAATTGCAGTTGGGGATAAAGTGTTTTTGAAGATGAATGTCAGAAATGAATTAAATTTCAAGTTGAGCCCCAAGTATGAAGGGCCGTTTCATGTTATAGAAGAGAAAAGGGGAAATAATTTCATACCTTTAAATGAAGGAACAAGAGCGACGAAATTAACACTTATCTAAGATTAAAAGAACAACTTTATGTTTGGTGTGTTTTTTTTTTTTGGGGGGGGGGTGTTTATTATTGTTATGGTTTCTTTCTCTTTTTCGGGGTTAAGCAATTATTTATGTTTTTTTTCTCTCTCTCTCTCTTTCCTCTGTCTACAGATGCGGAGATTTAGCACACCCCTTGCCTTTGTGGAGGCTGTGAATCCAGAGGGAACGGTTTATTTAGGACCTGGTGTAACAATTGAAGAGGACCAAGAGGTGTGGCTAGACGATGATAAAATTTTAATGATTGTGGAATTCGAGGATCTTGCATCTGCTAGAACGGAATTGGAATGTTCTCAGAGGAGTGTTGAAATGCTAATGACGACATTTGGAGAGGCAAATCATAAACATAATTTGTCAAGTCCTTTAACAAGTTTTTTCTCAGAGATTAAGATTACAGTAGACAGAATACAGGATAGAATTACAGAAGCACTTACATGGGTTCCGGATACGAAACCAAATGATACAAAGCTTTCTTGTGGTCATAGTAGGAGGCGTAAAAGAGCAGCGATCGCTTTAGCTATAGGAGTAACAGCGACGGTCATAGCAGCAGTTGCCGGAGTAGCAGTTACAAGCCTAGCCTGAGTTGAGGCTGTGGAAGCTAGAGTAGCTGATCAGGGTAGAGTTTTGGAGAAATTATGTAGCAGTAATGCAGAGTTCTGTGAGTGGTCGGAGGGTTTGAGAAATACATATAATGTGTTGCAATTCACCGCTCAAGGGATTAGAGGTGACCTAGACTTGACAATAGCTCTATTTACAGTGCATACTACAGTTTTGAATATTGAAAAAGAGACCGAATCATTGTTAATGGAAATCAAATCTCAAGTAAGAGCGGTAATAGTGGCTTCAGAAGTTCGTATCTCTGAAGACATTTTACCTATAGGGCTGTTAGAGTCAATTTTGAGGAATGCGGCTTATGAGTGGGGGTCCAACATAATTTTCACAGATAGCGATTTATATAGATATTATGGGATAATAAAGGTATATTTGTCAAACAGAGGGTTGATTGTTGAAATTCAAACAAGTGATAAGGAACAGTTTTGTAGTTATATATTAAGGCCTTTTCCTAGTGCGTATAATAGCTCAGTAGTGATAATAGAGGGAATAGAGACTATGTATATAGTAGGTAGCAAATACCAGTCGTCAGCTATAGGTTATAAAGACAGATGTACGTTGGTCTATAATAAATATATTTGTGACAATAAGGGTTTTACATTAAAAGATATCACTTTAGGGGGTTGTGAGTTTCAATTGACATATGAGTAACAGCTATAAAGTGTAGTTTTGTACCAGTTCCCGACGTCTATATGATAGTCCCCATACAAACGTCCACAGCACTCTTTTGTAGAAGCTGCAGAATCACCAAAATCTGCGAGAATTCTTCTACATCATTCCTTTTGGAGCGGTCACAGTTCTATGACGGAGGATGCAAAATAGCTTCTACGGATTTCACGGTTCCTAGCAAGAGGGTTCATAATTCGACGGCAAACATTTTTCTACAACATACACATCGTCACCATGATTTAGTGGAATTACCATCTGCACTGGAGATTACAACGTTACCAGCGTTAAGAGAGAAGGACACAGAAATTGACTATGCAGAAGTGTTGCATAATCATAAGTTGGTGTTACTGGATATTCTAGCTGCATTGCTGGTAATTGTATTGATAACGAGTGTTGCCATATTTCTGGGGTATAAATACATGTGTTTCAAGAAGCAATCTCCAAGCATTGAAATGGCAGTATCACATGAAACCGCAGAGTAAGTGTCGAATAAGCAAGATTTGTGTCGAGATCGACACAAGGTGGTGGCCGAGCCCTGTTTCTGTTAGTACCTATCTATGTAGTGTTTTGCGCCATTCCGCGCATTTTAGCACATAGGTGGATGCCTGGTGATCTTCAGGCTCTGCACAGGGGTGACTGAATGAAACGTCACCTTAAATACAGGAAGAAGGGTTTGTGCACTTGCATGTAGTGAGGAGTGGCTTTTAGGGTAAGTTCACGAGGCTTCTGTAAAATGCCATACATCTGTTTTGAAGGAGCCAAAGTGTGAGTACTCTGAGGGCAAGTTCTCTACTGTAAGGGTGAGTGTTAAAGATAGACAGTCAATTCACATTTTAGTGGTGTATCATTTTGTTAACATTTCGTTCTATGTGGTGTAATGATGTTAATGTGAACTGAGTTGGTTAATACTAATGGGTGATAATTTCTCTCTACAGATGTTTCATGGCTAGTCAAGTGCATACTCATGTGTGGACATACCTGCATATGAACATGGCCACAATGGGATGTAGCCACTTAAATGAACTGGTGACATAAGACGTAGAGTCAGAATGGAGACTGAATAGTGATTTGGAGTTGAGATGGGAAGAATCCCAATTATAGTTCTTGTAACTGATAAAATGTTTGGGAAGGCATTAATTTACCTTTTTCGATCCATTTTAGTATTATGCTTATTTACATTTTTTTTAACCTGTCATATGTTAGGTTTGCAGAATAAGCTATTTTTGTAAACATTATGTAATTCATACACATTAGATGTAGGGTTTAGTATTCCTGAGAGAGAGAGAGAGAGAGAGAGAGAGAGAGAGAGAGAGAGAGAGAGAGAGAGAGAGAGAGAGAGAGAGAGAGAGAGGCTGGCCGCTCGATTAGTCTACCAACCCTACAGGCAACATAACTGTAGGATTATTTTGTGTTACACACACACACACACACACGCATATATATATATATATATATATATATATATATATATATATATATATATATATATATATATATATATATATATATATACTTTGAAATACAAATTTGAGTGGCATGATAATAATGTGTCTTTGCAGCAGGTTAGGCTTACTGAATTCTGAGGGCTAGCTCCAATAAAAAAGAAGTTAGAACTCTATACTGTTGCCCATTTTGTGCTCCACGGAATGTTTTTTTTTTTTTTTATCTTATTTTGGCATGAGAAATATATGGGAATAAAATGGGAACATTTGACTACTGACTGTTTCATATATATACTCGGGGTAAGATTTCTCTTTATATATATATATATATATATATATATATATATATATATATATATATATATATATATATATATATATATATATATATATATAAAGAGAAATAATGTTGGAGTGAAATCTTACCCCGAGTAATATCCACGTATTTAGCTAGTTTAGTATACTAGGAAATTAAATGAGTGTATCCTTCCCTCATTTTGTCGTGTCAAAATTCTAAATAGGCCAGAATGTGGTAACTGGAGAATCATAACCCTTCTTATAATTTAAAACAAATCAGACAAAAAATAACATACTAACCAATGAGGTTTTGAATATGCGTAGGTGTTGTCCGGAACGATAAAGGCTGGGCACTTATTATTCAAAAGAAAAGCTCCAAGCTTTTGAATTAAATTGATAGGCCATGGTAGACAGGAAAGGGAAGGACAAAGAATGAGTGTGTATGGTGTATCCTAGAGTCGTAATTCTATGAAAATGGGAGATCACATTGAAGAAGGCTGCGGCATTGTCGAAATAGTACAAATACGTAGTCCCATGATAATACGAATAAGATTTATTGTGGAGATAGAATAAGCAGAAGAGTGAGGGGAAAAAGAGTGAGGGTAGAAGAGAAAGTCGGTGATTCTACGAGGTGACTTGAATACAAATGCAGGTGAAACAAAAAGGTCACGTAGTGGTATGCAGGAAGTTCATGGAGTAAATGAGAAAAATAGAATTACACGAAAATATTATATGTGAGTGAGATCGAAGGGTTAGTTGGAAATGTAAGTTTTTCAAAGTAAAATTATATAAGTACACCTAAGAAAAAAGGAATGACGCGGAAAACAGTTTGTTAGTTTATGGTGATTGTTATAAATGTGAGAAGAACAGTGTTTGTACGGTTATTCGGTTATTATATTGCTGAAGGAAAAGTTACAATAGATATAAATTTTAATTAGATAGGATGGTTTGATATTTCCATAGATGTATTAAGAAACTTATGTCAATTTTTTTTAATCACATCATTTACATACTTGGAAATTATTTTTCCCAAGTTTGTCTTATTTTACAATACACCTTTGATTTTCTAAGAATATTAACCTGACAACAACGATTAAACTTCCCAAAGTCAGAGAAGAGCGAGAATCTAGATAACAAAATTTAAATACGAAACAATAAGTTGAAAATTAAATAGAAAATGTCCTTGAAATTAATTACTTATTTCACATCTAAATTTTCAGGAAAAATAAAACATATATTTGAAGTTAATGGAAAGAATTTACTTTAAAACAGTAGTAAATGTTAAATGTATCTTAAAGTTCCTAAAATATTGTGTGCAACATGTCACTAAATAAAGCATGTCTCTTAATCTAGAATAGAATGTTCATAGGATTAAGTAGATATGGGCAAAAAATAATCCCTTCACAATATATCTTAGGAGAGCTCATTGCTACATGGGTTCGCAGAACAAATAACTGTTTGCTCTCTCTTTCTCCGTCTCTGATTGTTCATTTATCATAATTTCGCCACTTTCTTTACATCGTTAGGATCCTTGTTTGTTTGTTATAAGTTACCATCTCCAAACAACAATAATTTTATTACCAATTCAAAAACATGTAAGGCATAAAGAAATTGTGGAAAAAGAAAACACAACCAAATTCATAACACACATCAGAAATTCACAGAATTAGTAGATTAATAAGGACGCAACAAATATAAAACAAAGGTAAACCCCACTGAAGAGACAAAGTAGATTGAATGAATAATGTTCTCCCTAATCGTTTGCTTTATATAAATGCAATTCAATCATTAGCTAATGTACAATAATGACATAATGCATCTATTAAGGAACTGTGACTGTTCTCTTAATTAACGTGGAAAGGGGTCATTACTTATGAGTTAATCCTGACGTTTGGAGACTAATTGGATCGTGTTTCTTTTTCCATCTAAACAACTTATTATTATTTCCAAACAAAAATACTTAATACAGGAGAAATACATCGTAAAATTAAGCGACCTCATTGCTTTTGATGAAGAACACTGACACTCTTCTATTCTTACTATTTATGAAAATATACTTTATACAATACGAACACGGTACCTTTAAGTGAGAATCACAAATCAGTTGATGCGATAGAAGGGAAAATATATACATTTACAATATTTTCTAAGCGATACATGAATGTGATATGTTGCAAATTCTGCAGATACGTACGGCGCATGCGTATTAATTACAAATCAGCGCATGCACCTTGTTGGTGTGTATGTTTATTTCCATTCCGAATCCAGATGCCGACGAACTTGGAACTCCAAGCGAATTTCAGCTCTCTAGACGAATTGGGCTCAAAAATAAAAGAATGCGAAGATACAAATTTTGTAAGCTTGTACAAGAGAAGTGCCTCGGCGTGGATCCACGCAGAAAT
The DNA here is from genome assembly GCA_039081455.1 of Macrobrachium rosenbergii. Taxonomy (NCBI): domain Eukaryota; kingdom Metazoa; phylum Arthropoda; class Malacostraca; order Decapoda; family Palaemonidae; genus Macrobrachium; species Macrobrachium rosenbergii. The sequence goes on from JANJGK010000018.1 coordinate 4,172,995, forward strand.
TACTCGAATGGCGACAAGTTGTAGTTCTGGTGGCCAAAGTTGGAACTGTATCTTCCTATAGAATATTGTTAGAGACAGTCAAATTAAGCTCATTTAAATGAAGGCCATGAAATTTAATGCAGTTAGAAATATATAAACACACTAGTCGTTAGTAAGGCATCAGTCCTATGATGCTAATGTCGTAACCAATTCTTGCCGAAAATAACTTCAGAAACCCATTGTTAAGATATATCAACACTGTGAAGGTAACGATGCCACAACTAACTGGGTAATTACTGTCTCTAATATACGAAACTGACTGACATGAAACATTACCTACGACTCAAGTTTAGAATTGACTGTACTCTGTGTTGTAGCATTAGTTCATAAATGTATGTGGACCGTACCAACCAAAGCTGTATCTAAAAGCACGGCACTGTTGACCACGTTCGTAAAATTTTATTGTGGTGATGCGTATCCGTTTATACCAATAGATGTGTTATAAATACATCTCTGGCGGTCATTCATTCTAGTTAAGCGATTTTGCATCCGTAGCAGCGGACTTCTTTGTAACCGCATGTCCATACAGATATATATGACAAACCCAAGCTATAAAATGAATTACACTTTTCCTGCATTAGCACATCTCATATGTAATCCCATTGGCTCGTAGTGGCTCTCCATTTTTCAACATCAATTGTGCATTTCTTCTATTTGCACATTCATCAACCAGTAAAAAGATCAACGTTATTAAATGGACTTCACTCTTTGACCATATGATTCATTTAATCTCTCTTCACTTGTCCTTGTGAAAACTCAATATTGTCTTAAATATTGTCATAAGAGGTAACCTACTTCAGAGAAAATCAACAATTGCAACGACAAATAAGAGAGTATCAGAAAAGGAATGTAAAAAGGAAGAGAAGAAAAGAGAAAAGATATCCATCAGAAGGAATCCGACCTTTGAAATTGGGCTAATGGAAGCTGTCTTTCCAGCTGAGGAACTCTGTCCTCATATTCCATGGAGAGAATGATTCGGAACTGATTTGGTTTTGGAGAAGAAATAAACCCTCTCCTTCAGTTCTTTTATAGACGGACCACTGGAATCAAGCCAGAATTAGAGAGCCTAAACTTACCTTCCCATATCCATTTACACAGGATATTTATTCGAGGATTAGATTTAGAAAATTTCAGAAAATAAGGAATACTATATTCTTCACAAACACTAAGCGGTGCAGTTCTCAGTTTACGTTTGTCTTCTATTGTCAAAAGAAAAAAAACTGAAGCTAGCAGCATCACTCTTAAGGAATTGCTGGAAAACCGAAAGACTATTACTTTCTGGCAACTCACCTTCTAAGGGAAAACCGGATGAAAATAACCACATGTATTGACCTTTGGTGTGTAGTGAAGTGTTGTTGCAAAAACACCCCATAAACCTTATTCAAACAGATTTTTTAATGATATACGCCATGTGATACTACCAAGTAGCCACTATAATGAATTCCGAATGTAAAAACGAAGAAGAAACTATCGAATTAATGAGAAAATTCGAATTTGAACTAATAGAGCAAATGGATATACTTTCATCATACATCTTACATGCCATGTTGAGCTATCAGCTACCACGCAAGCTCAAATCAGGAAGACAACTGACGTGTATGTGTTTAGGGAGAAAATCTTCGGATCTGTTGGTTTGGGTTCATTGCTTTATGGCTGTTTTGCAGCGAAGCCAAACATATTTAATTTAGCAATACAACCATAAATTATGGTAAAAATTCCTGTAAATTCTGATAAAAAAAATCATGTTATAGTTGATTTGGATTTATTTTTGTAGGTTAACCATGCGTCTGACAGCACATGGAATAAAAGGTGGAGCGTTAGGAGAAAAATGAGAATTAACCAAGTAGCACTGAAGGAAAAGGTAACGTCTGTGTTTGTATGTCTGTCACGGGGTAGGGGTTTGATTTCTGGAGGCACATAGAGGCCGTGTGCAAAATTTTGTCCGAGTCTGTCGGGCGGTTCGGATTTCTATAGTGGACAAACAAATCTACAAACATTCACTTATATATATATATATATATATATATATATATATATATATATATATATATATATATATATATATATATATATATATATATATATATATATATATATATATATATATATATATATATATATATATATATATATATATATATATATATATATATATATATATATATATATATATATATATATATATATATATATATATATATATATATATATATATATATATATATATATATATATATATATATATATATATATATATATATATATATATATATATATATATATATATATATATATATATATATATATATATATATATATATATATATATATATATATATATCACACATTACCACAGGTGAAAAATAAGAAACGGGGTGTAGGTCCTGACCGGTTTCGACTTTATTTCCAAGCCATTGACGAAGGACTGATACAGAGTGTGAGAAGTCACAAATATATATACTACAAGAACAGTACTGACGAACATACACAACCGTTAGAGGCTCCATATCCCCACTCAGGCCGGTGTCGAGGTAGGAGTGGCCTTTAAAACTCATTTGGCTAAAAATCACAATAGACTCTCAGGGGACATTGCTGATAAACAGACCATACCCCACCTCAGATCCACACCTGACAGGTGTCATGGAGGCGGAGTTTGGAAACTCATTAACATTACTACACTCGTACTGTGTTTACAAATATGATAATCCTATTTTCATATATCTCTACTGCCTACCTTAAAGTTTAAACAATTTACAAATTTCTTTTGATATTAAAGGATCAAGTTTATACATCCCTTGACTGATATTCATATTATGGTTGTAACTTTCTTTTATGAAGCTAGATTCAATGATGTTCCTTTCCAGTGCATTATTAGAATATACAATCCTTTTTGCCCCTTCCCAGTTGATAGCATGATTGTTCTCACTAACATGTACAAATATACCACTATTCCCTTGTGCATATCTCACACATTTCTTATGTTGTTCAATTCTTTTTTCCAGTGCTTTCCCGGTTTGGCCAATATAAAAGTTGTCACAAGACTTACACGGAATTTTATATACACACCCTTTAATATTGTCTGGGGAGTTCTTGATAAGTACATTTTTCATTGTTGTATTGTTCTTAAATGCGACTTTAACACCAAAATTCTTAAGAAGATGAGGGATATCTTTCATACTATTATTATAAGGCAGAACAAGGAAATTTTTTGTGTTGTAAGGTTCTTTCTGGGTTTGATACATAGTCTTTTTTGCCACTTCATATGCACTGTTTAATACACTATCAGGATATTTCAATTTTTTGCCTGCATTCATAATCTTATCTATTTCATCATCAATATATTCAGGGCTACATACCCGTAATGCTCTTAAAAACATAGATGAAAACACTGACTTTTTAACCTTATTGCTTTGTCCAGAATAGAAATGCACATAGGAAGAAATATTAGTGGGTTTTCTATACACACTATATTTAAACCCACTACTATTTCTTCGTATGAGGACATCCAGAAACGGTAAGCACCCATCATTTTCCATTTCCATCGTGAATTTAATTGATGGTACTAATTGATTTAACTTAGCAAAAAAGTTTTTTACATCTTGGTTCCCTGGCCATACACAAATTATGTCGTCAACATATCTAAACCATGTTACATTACGTGGGATTATGTTGTTTAATATCTTCTTTTCAAAAAATTCCATATATAAGTTACTTAACACTGGGGATAGAGGGTTTCCCATTGCCATACCAAAATTTTGTGAGTAAAATTTACCATTAAATTCAAATTTACAATCTTTTACACATAATTTAATCAGTTCAATTAAAGTACTTTTAGAAAATGGGATATCCAGCTGTGTGTTCTCTAACAATTCAGATAAAAACGCCATCAGATCATCTATTGGCACCTTTGTGAATAGTGATACAACATCAAAACTTACAAGCCTGGATTCACTATTAATTTCTACACTATTTAGTTTATTTATCAGGTCCACATTATTCTTGATATTTGCATTTGAGATGGTACCTACTAATGGGTTGAGAATATCTACTAAGTACTTCGCTAGCTTGTATGATGCGGAACCAACTGAACTGATAATTGGCCTGGCAGGAAAGTTTGCTTTGTGAGTTTTTATTGTACCATACATGTATGGTAGCGATGGAGAGGTCACACACAACTTCTTTATAAGGCTTTCGTTACCTTTTAACAGGTTTTTCACTTTCTTATTGAAACCACTATTCACATTGTCTATCGGGTTCTTATTTAATTCTTTATATGTGTTATCATCACCTAAAAGATTTTGCATTTTTTCTATATATTCACTTTTATTTAAAATTACAAGGGCGCCTGATTTATCTGCTTTTGTCATGTGTATATTTTTTTTCTTTTTTCAGTTCATTAATAGCAACCATAAATCTTTTGGGGACGTTTGTGGTGTCTGATTTTTTCATACTTCCATAAATCACTCCCTTAACCATGTTCACTTCTTCATTCGTTAAATCACTCTATTTTTCCAAATTACACAGTCCTTTAGTTATTTCCACACTGTTCCTTCCGCCAGGAGATAAAGCAAAGTTTAAACCGTAGCCTAAGGCACTAGTTACATTTCTATCCAGCTGTTTGTTTGATAAGTTGACGACACATTCATGATTGGCGTTGTTGGTCCAAGGGCTTCTTTCAATCAACAGTTTCATTTTATTATCGTGTTTCCGTTTCAGTTTCCGATACACTTGATTCCTCATCTTCACATGACAATATTCACGTAGGGAATCTCTCCAATCTGGTGGTATTGAGGCTTCAAAATGTCCTCGTGAGATCTTCAAAATTCTTTTTGGTTTCCAATGTTTTGATGTTGATATGTTTTTCCAATATGGCACGTTGTATTTCACCGAAGGGTTGGTCTTCTAATTTCAGCAAGGAATTGGTTACGAACGATCTTGGTATCACTTGTTCATCCCGACATTCACGTAAAAACCGCAGGTTTTTGTAGTATATATATTTGTGACTTCTCACACTCTGTATCAGTCCTTCGTCAATGGCTTGGAAATAAAGTCGAAACCGGTCAGGACCTACACCCCGTTTCTTATTTTTCACCTGTGGTAATGTGTGATAAATGAATCACGTACAAAAGTGATAATAATCATCAATGGATACCACGCGCTCCTTCCGATCTTTCTGTGTTCTTTTCCCCATCTTGGAATATGCCGTCAGAGAATTTGCCGACGCCCTCACTCAAGCTCATACCAACAAGGAACACCTGCGGTTTTTACGTGAATGTCGGGATGAACAAGTGATACCAAGATCGTTCATAACCAATTCCTTGCTGAAATTAGAAGACCAACCCTTCGGTGAAATACAACGTGCCATATTGGAAAAACATATCAACATCAAAACATTGGAAACCAAAAAGAATTTTGAAGATCTCACGAGGACATTTTGAAGCCTCAATACCACCAGATTGGAGAGATTCCCTCCGTGAATATTGTCATGTGAAGATGAGGAATCAAGTGTATCGGAAACTGAAACGGAAACACGATAATAAAATGGAACTGTTGATTGAAAGAAGCCCTTGGACCAACAACGCCAATCATGAATGTGTCGTCAACTTATCAAACAAACAGCTGGATAGAAATGTAACTAGTGCCTTAGGCTACGGTTTAAACTTTGCTTTATCTCCTGGCGGAAGGAACAGTGTGGAAATAACTAAAGGACTGTGTAATTTGGAAAAATATAGTGATTTAACGAATGAAGAAGTGAACATGGTTAAGGGAGTGATTTATGGAAGTATGAAAAAATCAGACACCACAAACGTCCCCAAAAGATTTATGGTTGCTATTAATGAACTGAAAAAAGAAAAAAATATACACATGACAAAAGCAGATAAATCAGGCGCCCTTGTAATTTTAAATAAAAGTGAATATATAGAAAAAATGCAAAATCTTTTAGGTGATGATAACACATATAAAGAATTAAATAAGAACCCGATAGACAATGTGAATAGTGGTTTCAATAAGAAAGTGAAAAACCTGTTAAAAGGTAACGAAAGCCTTATAAAGAAGTTGTGTGTGACCTCTCCATCGCTACCATACATGTATGGTACAATAAAAACTCACAAAGCAAACTTTCCTGCCAGGCCAATTATCAGTTCAGTTGGTTCCGCATCATACAGGCTAGCGAAGTACTTAGTAGATATTCTCAACCCATTAGTAGGTACCATCTCAAATGCAAATATCAAGAATAATGTGGACCTGATAAATAAACTAAATAGTGTAGAAATTAATAGTGAATCCAGGCTTGTAAGTTTTGATGTTGTATCACTATTCACAAAGGTGCCAATAGATGATCTGATGGCGTTTTTATCTGAATTGTTAGAGAACACACAGCTGGATATCCCATTTTCTAAAAGTACTTTAATTGAACTGATTAAATTATGTGTAAAAGATTGTAAATTTGAATTTAATGGTAAATTTTACTCACAAAATTTTGGTATGGCAATGGGAAACCCTCTATCCCCAGTGTTAAGTAACTTATATATGGAATTTTTTGAAAAGAAGATATTAAACAACATAATCCCACGTAATGTAACATGGTTTAGATATGTTGACGACATAATTTGTGTATGGCCAGGGAACCAAGATGTAAAAAACTTTTTTGCTAAGTTAAATCAATTAGTACCATCAATTAAATTCACGATGGAAATGGAAAATGATGGGTGCTTACCGTTTCTGGATGTCCTCATACGAAGAAATAGTAGTGGGTTTAAATATAGTGTGTATAGAAAACCCACTAATATTTCTTCCTATGTGCATTTCTATTCTGGACAAAGCAATAAGGTTAAAAAGTCAGTGTTTTCATCTATGTTTTTAAGAGCATTACGGGTATGTAGCCCTGAATATATTGATGATGAAATAGATAAGATTATGAATGCAGGCAAAAAATTGAAATATCCTGATAGTGTATTAAACAGTGCATATGAAGTGGCAAAAAAGACTATGTATCAAACCCAGAAAGAACCTTACAACACAAAAAATTTCCTTGTTCTGCCTTATAATAATAGTATGAAAGATATCCCTCATCTTCTTAAGAATTTTGGTGTTAAAGTCGCATTTAAGAACAATACAACAATGAAAAATGTACTTATCAAGAACTCCCCAGACAATATTAAAGGGTGTGTATATAAAATTCCGTGTAAGTCTTGTGACAACTTTTATATTGGCCAAACCGGGAAAGCACTGGAAAAAAGAATTGAACAACATAAGAAATGTGTGAGATATGCACAAGGGAATAGTGGTATATTTGTACATGTTAGTGAGAACAATCATGCTATCAACTGGGAAGGGGCAAAAAGGATTGTATATTCTAATAATGCACTGGAAAGGAACATCATTGAATCTAGCTTCATAAAAGAAAGTTACAACCATAATATGAATATCAGTCAAGGGATGTATAAACTTGATCCTTTAATATCAAAAGAAATTTGTAAATTGTTTAAACTTTAAGGTAGGCAGTAGAGATATATGAAAATAGGATTATCATATTTGTAAACACAGTACGAGTGTAGTAATGTTAATGAGTTTCCAAACTCCGCCTCCATGACACCTGTCAGGTGTGGATCTGAGGTGGGGTATGGTCTGTTTATCAGCAATGTCCCCTGAGAGTCTATTGTGATTTTTAGCCAAATGAGTTTTAAAGGCCACTCCTACCTCGACACCGGCCTGAGTGGGGATATGGAGCCTCTAACGGTTGTGCATGTTCGTCAGTACTGTTCTTGTAGTATATATATTTGTGACTTCTCACACTCTGTATCAGTCCTTCGTCAATGGCTTGGAAATAAAGTCGAAACCGGTCAGGACCTACACCCCGTTTCTTATTTTTCACCTGTGGTAATGTGTGATATATATATATATATATATATATATATATATATATATATATATATATATATATATATATATATATATATATATATATATATATATATATATATATTTTTTTTTTTTTTTTTTTTTTTTTTTTTTTCAATGGTCTTTTCCCAGCATAAAATATCCAAAGGACAGGGAAGACACACTTTGATTTTCCTGATTAAAGATATACAGTATTTTACGACGTCGTAGACACTATTTTTACCTTAAATTGGTCTTGGAAATTTACAATGCGTCCAAAGGCCGAAGGTTAAGTTTTTCAAAGACCTATCCTAATCCCAGAGGAAGGTTATCTTTTCCTAAACAGTAATCAGAAACACTGGATATGACACTTGAATAAATTGTGTAAAGCATGCTTAAGAAAAATAATAAACAAAAGTATCATAAAAACAGAAAAATATATGTAGCCTAGTCACAAAGATTCAATCCTATGTGTGCTGTTTACGGTAGACGAGTCAACGGACTCTAGTAACTGACGCGTTTATATCAATAAATCATTATTTTCACTCTACTCAAATGACACTGACTTTGGAACATTATATCAGCTTTTCGTTGGATGAATCGGTAGAGCTGTGGACTGGTACTCGCTGGGCCGGAGTTCGATTCCCCGGCCGGCTGATGAAGAGTTAGAGGAATTTATTTCTGGTGATAGAAAATCATTTTTTGCTATAATGTGGTTCGGATTCCACAATAAGCTGTAGGTTCAGTTGCTAAGTAACCAATTGGTTCTTAGCCACGTAAAATAAGTCTAATCCTTCGGGCCAGCCCTAGGAGAGCTGTTAATCAGCTCAATGGTCTGGTAAAACTAAGGTATACTTAACTTTTTTGGAACATTATTAACTAACGAAAGTAAAATTGCCGCATGTTAAAGGGGTTTACCGGTATATCTTACTACAGCCTCGCAAGACAATCTTAATCAAACAGTCATTAATCATTTATATTTGTTGTGTTCGGATGCTTATGATGACGTGTTGTGTTCAGAAAGCAACACCGTGCAAAGATAATGATTGGTTTCCGTAGTTTTAAACATAAACTTAATATTAAAAAACATTATAAGACTATAAAAAAAGAATTAGGTTTGTAAAAAGGGTTTCAGGTATTCGGAAGAATAATGCATGAAACGCTGCCATGTTTTTGCACAGTACCGCGTAAATGTTTTCAGATGTGTACAAATGTAACTCTTTCCAACCACATAAACAGACTGAAGTTTTTTTTTTATTATTATTATTATGTACAGGCAATATTTGTATTTTCTTTATTTGCTTTTTTTGGGGGTTCAGTTTCAGGTGTCATGTTTGTGTGGTAACGAAGTGGAAAATATTTTCAGACTTTCAAAACTGGATTGTACGGTACCTATAATAAAATGTCATTTAGTATTTCTGATGTTTCATATATTATTCATTTGTCTAAGATAAAAAAAAAAAATACATAAGCCTGCATTTAATACTACCAAAACCTAAAAATGCTGCCATCTGTAGCCCATCCATATGTACCCACAGATATGTATTGTACAATGCAATTTCCCATGAAACACAGTTGGAAGTTTATACCATTTGCGTGACTTGGTGATCTGTTAAAATTTTGCAGTCCGCTGATGTCATCTTTAAGAAAGATTATTAAATATTAAAATCAATAAACTTGGGAGAACAAATTATTTTAAAAATAAATCAAATAAAAAAAAACTGCAATAATCAATATGATGTTTCCGACGAATTCGCGGCACTTCAAGCATTGAGACACGCAAATACTCATAGTGCGATAACCAAAAGGCCAGAGCAATGTCGCCAACTCGAAATATCGTGTTTTATTCCAAAACCATATATTAATAAGTTTAGTTATAATACAGACAGTAGGGTCTAACAATGAATTATGAAACTGGAATATCTTAGTGTGCGTGCAATTATAATTTAGATACCAACCTGCAGGTTATGTCTCAACTTTGGGTGTAAACTTACTGTACTTAGTTAAAATGAGGTAAATGTCGCTATACCAGCCGCAAAACGTCTTGGTAAGGTAGATGAAAGTCGTGTGAGCTTACTCTTCCTTTTACATTTTTTCCCAAAAGTTTGTTAGTCAAAAGTGGGGTGTGTCTTCGAGCCCGGAGCTTCTTCGATGACGCAAAAAACGATATTTATCAGGGTGGAAATACAATCTTACTTCGATTCATTACTTGAAATAAGTTTACTACTCGCGTTGCCTTAGCCATTTCTCATTAAAAAATTTTATCAATTTGCTTCTAGGAATGGTGAAATTTCCTATTAAATTATACCGTAATTAATGTTCATGAGAACAATAGATAAAATACGAAAATATGCGTTTTGTTTTCAGGGAAACACCAATATAAATATAAGTTCAACACTGAACACAATTGACATTTTATGCACTCTTAACATTATTGTATTTGCAACTAGTAAAGCGAGCGACAAAACAAAGAAAATGTGCGGGTGTCCGCAGGATATTTTCAACCCTTTTCATTAAAATGATTATAACAATTCAAATTTCTGAAAAATGTAACTGTTCCCATCCAGGTGCCCTATGACTCCTGTTAAGGTATATTGAAAAAAAATGTTAAACCAATTTATTCCCAAATTTTGCTGCATTGAAGGTTTTATATTTTTATTTTATTTATTCACTTCTTTTAAAGTGTAGGGAGAACTGTAGTTTGCTATGTGACATTTGATATTTTTGCTCTAGCTGATTTTTTTTTATTGTTTCTAATTTCGTGTATGCCACTCAGAATGTCACTGTTTTTAAGTTCTAAAAACAAGAAATATTGGGATATGGACCAGAAGAGTACGTTTTAGAATTACCGAAGCAATTCTGAACACTCCACTTTCATCAGCATTACATTCTACATTTCTAAGACAAAGAATGCATAAATAAAAAAAAGAAAAAAACAAGAAACCATAATCAGAGTCCAGCTGAACTTACAACTTTTAGCATTTTAACTATTGTAATGGTACCATGTATAACTGAATAAATTGTGATTATGGGTGTCAGTGAGTAAGCTACGTCGGTTCCATAACCACCACCAAATCCTATGCTGCTTACAGAAATATATGAAATTAACAACTGTCCTTTGTCATATAGGTAGTATTTTCTTGAGGCATCTTGGAGTAACAGGCATATTTAGAAAATTGCTCACTATCCAATATGAATGTTCTAAACAATAAAAGGTTAAGAAAAGGACGCTCAAAGTTTGACACGCAATACACACACACACAAGCACACATGTATATATATATATATATATATATATATATATATATATATATATATATATATATATATATATATATATATATATATATATATATATATATATATATATATATATATATATATATATATATATTACTAAAACTCTGAAGCGCTTGTTTGTTTGCACACCAGAAGCTAAACAGGGCTGGCGTTGCCCGTGGACTTTTGCTGACTATTATTAATAAGGTTAATTTAGCTATGTCATGTTCAGTAGAATACCTGTTGCTGTTATCAGTTATGTCAGAATTATTTGTAACTACTCTCCATTTCAGGGACCACGAGTCATCGTTTTTCTCAAATATCTTTCAAACTAATTATCTGATCGAAATGGTACTTTGTCACTGTGTACAAGACAACCCCCCCCCCCCCCTAATTTTTGGTAATATAGTGCATGGTAAAATGGTTTTAGTTAAGGCATTTACTCTTGACTTACTTGGTGTTGCCAAGCATCTCCAAACTCTGCATTCGAACGTCCTTTACCCCCCTCCTGTTCCTCCCTCTCCCTTCCCCTCCTCGTCCCTCCCTCAACCCACTTTCCTGGCCTCCCCATCTCCGCCTCCCCTTTCCTGTCTGTGGGGGATAGTGGACGTTTGATGGCGCAGTTTAGGCCTGCTGACTCATGAGACTTTGCCTTTAAAAGTCAAGAGTAAATGCCTTAACTAACACCATATTTGACAATGTACTATATTACCAAAAATTAGCGGGGGGTGTTTTGTACACTGTGTCAAAGTACCACTTCCATCGAATAATTAGTTTGAAAGATATTTGAGAGAAACGATGACTCGTGGTCCCTGAAATGGATAGTAATGTGGCATAATGTGTGCACCTTTCTGTGCTGTTTGCCTAGATAATCATTCAGCTTAGAAGAAGCATATGAGCACGTTTATTAATAATATTGCTAATGCTGCTACTGTTATTTTTATTATTATTAATGAATATACACACTACATATATATATATATATATATATATATATATATATATATATATATATATATATATATATATATATATATATATATATATATATATATATATATATATATATATATATATATATATATATATATATATATATACACATGTGTGTGTGAATGTATATGTTTGTATGTTTGTTTGTATATTTGTGCGCTATAGAAAACCGAACTGCTTGACAAATCTAGACAAAATTTGGCACGTGGCCATCATTTAACCCAACTTAGATAACAGGGTAGATTTGAAAACAGTACATCCACCCCTTACCACAATTTATGTGGTAAATAAAGTCTAAGGGTTTATCATATCTCACTTCATGTACTCGAGACCATAGAAATATTAAAAATGCTTTTCAGTCACCACAGTAATACCTCGATAAAAGGGACAGACAGCACAGTAATATCTGGATAAAAGGGATAGTCACCACATGAATAGCTGGATAACAGGGACAGTCACCGCAACAATAACCGGATAAAAGGGACAGATAGTACAGTAATAACTGGTTAAAGGGGACAGACAGCACAGTAATAGCTGGTTAAAGGGGGCAGACAGCATAGTAATACCTGGATAAAAGGGACAGTCACCACAGTAATACCTGGGTAAAAGTGACAGACAGCACAGTGATACCTGGTTAAAAGTGACAAACAGTACAGTAATACCTGGTTAAAGGTATCAGGCAGCACAGTGATAACTGGATAAAAGGGACAGTCACCACAGTAATACCTGGATGAAAGGGACGGTCACCACAGTAATACCTGGATCAAAGGGACAGACAGCACAGCAATCTCTGGATAAACATGACAGTCGCCACAGTAATATCGGGATAAAAGGGACATTCACATCAGTTATACCAGGATACAAAAGGACAGACAGTACATTAATACCTGGTTAAAGGGGACAGGCAGCAAAGCAACAGCTGGTTAAAGGGGACAAGCAGCATAGTAATACCTGGATAAAGGGAAGTACAGTACAGTAATACCAGGTTAAAGGGGGCAGGCAACACAGTAATACTTGGTTAACGGGGGCAGAGAGCATAGTAATACCTGGATAAAAGTGACAATTACCAGAGTAATAGTGAATAAAAGGGGCATACAGCAGAGTAATACTGGCTAAAGGTGTCAGAAATCACAGTAATACATGGATAAAATGGACAGTCACCACAGTAATACCTAGACAGAAGGGATAGTCACCAAAGTAATACCTGGATAAAATGAGCAGTCAACACAGTAATGCCTGAATAAGAGGGACAGAGAACATTAACACTGGGATAAAAGGGACAGTCACCACAGTAATTTCTGGATAAAAGGGTCAGTCATCACAGTAATACCTGGATAAAAGGGACAGTCATCACAGAAATACCTGGGTAAAAGGGACAGACAGCACAGTAATCTATATATATATATATATATATATATATATATATATATATATATATATATATATATATATATATATATATATATATATATATATATATATATATATATATATATATATATATATATATATATATATATATATATATATATATATATATATATATATATATAATGATGTATGTGTGTGTTCCAGCATAACTTTTAAACACATTGGGCAATTTCAACGAAACTTGGTATACATATGACTTACTATCTCGAAAAGAATACTGTGGGGAAAAGACACCACTAGCACCAGAGGGTTGGGGGTGGGTAGGGCTTCCCTGAAACAAGGCTGGTTCAGCCTGTAGACTTAGCAAGTAAATAAACTGTATGGGTTTATTATACCTCATTCCGGTAGCAAGTAAATAAACTGTATGGGTTTATTATACCTCATTCCGGTATACATATAATTCCCTATCTGGAAAAGATAGTTTTTGAGGTCGCTGAGATGAATGGTGACACTCCTGATGCCCTTTAAGTCCAAGTTCAGCCCTGATAGGAAGGGGGGGTGAGAAAGGGTGAACAACAAAATGTCAAAAATGACAGATATTAGTGTCTAATCCATAGTTTTTGAGGTCGCTGAGATGAATAGTCACACTCCCGATGTCCTTTGAGTCCAAGTCCATCTTTGGTAAAAATGGGTGGTAATAAGGGGTGAAACATAAAATGTCAAAAATGCTGGGCAAGGTAAATGAAGCAATTATCTTAGCAGGAAAGGGAGAGAGTGAGAGAGAGAGAGAGAGAGTGAGAGGGAGAGAAAGTGAGAGAGAGAGAGAAAGAGAGAGAGAGTAGAGGTGGTGTTAGAGAAGGGGAAGAGGTGGAAAAATGAGAGAGAGAGAGAGAGAGAGAGAGAGAGAGAGAGAGAGAGAGAGAGAGAGAGGGAGGGGGGTAGTAAAGCATGCATTAGAGAGACCTTACCTTACCTACAGACCTTACAGTTCGTTTGGGTTACCCCAGGTCCCTCAGTGTGAGGCACCTCTGATGTCTACCAGAGAATTGCTAATGCATCTTCCAGTATATTTTGCATCTTCCAATCTTGGATGGTCTGGGATGCATCTTAAATATTTGTCGAGTTTATTCTTAAACACATCTACGCTCACTCCTAATATGTTCCTCAGATGAGTTGGTAGCACACTGAATAGACACTGCATTATCAATGCTGGTGCATGGTGGATTAATGTCCTGTGTGCTTTCCTTAGTTTTCCTGGTACAGTTTTGGGCACTATTAATCTACCTCTGCTCGCTCTTTCTGATATTTTTAGCTCCATGATGTTTTCCGTAATTCCTCCTATCTGTTTCCATGCCTGGATTATCATGTAGCGTTCTCTTCTCCTTTCAAGACTATATAAATTTAAGATTTGTAGTCTTTCCTAGTGGTCAAGGTCCTTAACTTCTATTCTAGCTGTAAAGAACCTTTATACACTCTCTATTTGTGCAATATCCTTTTGGTAGTGTGGGTACCATATCATATTGCAATATTCAAGTGGACTACGTACGTACGTTTTATAAAGCATAATCATGTGTTCAGCTTTTGTTGTTTTGAAGTGTCAGAACAACATTCCAATTTCTGCTTTGCGTTTTGCCAATAGTATTGCTATTTGATCATTGCATAACATATTCCTATTCAGCATCACACCAAGGTCTTTAACTGCTTCCTTATTTGTGATTGTCTTGTTATTAGGTCCTTTATATGCATATAGCATTCCTTCTTTATCACCATAGTTTATTGATTCAAATTTATCAGAGTTAAATACCTTCCTATTTACCTCTGCCCATTTATATATTTTGTTTAGGTCTCTTTATAGCAAGTTCCTATCTTCATCACAAGTAATTTCTCTACTTATTCTTGTGTCACTGGTGAAACTTCTCACTACCGAGTCCTTAACATTACTGTCTATGTCTGCAATCATAATCAGAAACAGCAATGCAGCTAACACTGTACCTTGTGGCACACCAGATATTACCGTAGCTTCATCCGATTTCTCGTGGTTTGCAATCACTATCTGTTTCTGTTTTGCAAAAATTCTTTTATCCATCTTCCTATTTTCTCCACAATGTTATGTTTTCTAATTTTTTTTTGCTAATATATTATGGTCTACCTTGTCAAAAGCTTTTGCAAAGTCTAGGTAAACCACATCTGTATCTTTTTCATTTATCATATTTTTATATATGCTTTCATGGTGGACTAACAGTTGGGTTTGTGTACTTTTTCCGAGTACAAAACCATGTTGTCCTATATTAAATAAACTATTTTTCATTAAATGTTTCATTATATATTTTTTCACTACCCTTTCATAAACTTTCATAATATGAGATGTCAGACTCACAGGTGTATAATTACTTGCCTCTGGTCTTGATCCACCTTTGAAAGTAGGGGTAATATATGCTAATTTATGCTCATCGTAAATCTTGCCTGTATCTATACTTTGCCCTAATAATATTGCGAGCAGCTTTGCCATTGAATGAACCACTTTCTTTAACAAAATGGCAGGTATGCCGTCTGGTCCTGCTGCTGATCCATTTTTAATTTCATTAATAGCCTGCACAATATCGGCTTCAGTAATATCTATGTCTGATAAATATTCACTATTTTCATCTCCTATTTCTGTATTCTAGTTTAAATTCACTCTTATACCTTTCTGCTAATATGTTACATATTTGCTTTTTTTCATTTGTTAATCGCCCTTCAATTCTTAGAGGGCTTATTTCTACTGTTATTTTATTCATCTTTTCCGCATATGAGTAAAAAAATTTAGGGTTTTGCTTGTTTTTTTTGGGGTCCTTTCTTCTAGGTCCTGTTTTTCATTTTCTTTTGACTGTATAATCTTTTGTTCTGCATTTTCTATCTTACTTTTTAGTTCCATCACTTTCCATGCATTCTTTTCTTTTGCAAGTCCTTTTTGCCACTTTCTGATTTTCTGGAACAAGATCCTTCTGTCTCTTGGTATGCGTGACTGATGTTTACTTTTCTTCTTCGGTATATATTTCTCCACTATTTCCTCTAATATTTTATATGATATATCCGTATTTACCTGTATATTATCACTTATGAATATGTTTTCCCAGTCTTTGTTTAATTCTTCATTTATTTTTGACCAATTTACATTTTTACTATAGAAATTGTATTTTCCATATCCTTCCCATTTTTTCTTCTCTTGCTTATCTCTGTTTTCATGTGCTTTGGAACGGACTATTAATTCTATGACATTATGGTCCGAAATACTTGTTTTACATACTATTATTTCTTTAACATAGTTCACCGCGTTCACAAATACTAGGTCTAAAATATTATCCTTTCTTGTTGGCAGGTGCTTTATTTGCTGAATGTTATGTTCTAGTAGTATATCTAATAGCTTTTCAACTTGCCTCTTATCTTCTGTGCTACTATTACTCTCCTTTTTATACGTATAAATACAACCACAGTCTCCTATTCGTTCTTTCCATTCTACGAGAGGAAAGTTAAAGTCTCCGGATAGGAGAATAGTCGAGTCTTTGTGATTTCTACGTATATCATCCAATTTGTCAATTGTTATGTCAAACTCTTTAGTATTAGGGGGTCTGTATATTACAATATTTACTCATTTTTCAGATTCAAATTTTACTGCTAATAATTCACATTGTGTGTTACTATATTTCTCACATATTTTTCCTTGATTTACCTTTCTCCCATATATCGCTGTTCCCCCTTGATTCCTATTTTTTCTATCTGATCTATAAGTTTGGAAACCCTTTATCTGATCATCATTACCAGTCTCTTGTGAGTACTAGGTTTCACTTATATTCATTATATCTGTTTTTTCAGTTTGGGTTAGTTCTTCTAAGAACTCTATTTCTCTTTTTGAGTTACTCGAAACTAAACCCTGTGCATTCACCACTATGAGATTTTGCGTTTTATCCCCATTATCTAATATGGGTAATAATAAGGATTTTCCCATGTCTCTTTCCTGCTCTGATATGTTGTTCTTTTCTTCATTTCCATAACTTCGGACATTAAAAAATCCAACTTTTCCAAAATAGTTGATCTTCCATCTTCATAATTATTCATTTTGTCATTGTATCTGCATCTATCTCCATATCTGCACTATTCATTTGCATCATAGATACATTGCTTTGTTGCACTGTACCTGGGTGCTGATGCCTCATATCGTGGTGCTGAGATTTCATAACGTGGTGTCGGCTTGCTTTTTCCTTCACCTCATATTCTTTATTCCTCTCTTTATTTGTTTCATTTTTACTTTGATTTTTTATATGTATTTGCTTTTGATTTTCATTCTTCATGGCAACAGGATGCATATACCTGCACTTTTTTTGAATTTGCAACCTTTTCCTTCTTTCAGGTTTCTACATATTTTTGGATGTAGATCGCTGTATTAAACCTCATAGCCGTCTAGATATGCACATTTGCCATAAATCTCATAGTTGTGACACATCAAGGGATGTCTGTAGTGACATCTTTCACCGAATCTGCAGTTTCCTCTTTTCAAAAGAGTACAGCCTATGTCTTTCTTTTTCTTTTTTTTTTCTTGTTCTTTCCCTTCAATATGTATATCAGGGTACAACCTCTATTTCTTTTTGTATTGTCATTTCATAGTTTATTTCTTCATATGTATGCTGTTGTATTGCCTCATATGTAGAATCTGTGAGTTTCTCTGCACCCATACTCTTATCCTGTTCTTTGTTTTCATTATTGTTTTCTATCTCTTCGGTCTTATTTTCTTCTATTTTGCTTTCCTCTTCTTCCTCATCCTCAGTTTCATCATCCTCAACTATCTGTACATTAAGTCTTGACTTAATGTACAGAAAGAGAGAGAGAGAGAGAGAGAGAGAGAGAGAGAGAGAGAGAGAGAGAGAGAGAGAGAGAGAGAGAGAGAGAGAGAGAGTTTATTGGTTGTCATCCAGAATTTTCCCGGGCAGTGCCGGGTTGATCATCTAGTACCTGGATAAAAGGGACAGTCACTACATTAATACCTGTCTGTTCACCTACTATTGTTCGAAGGGTGAACGCTCACATGAAAAAAAGTAGAACTTTCAGTCAGACCGTCAACACAAACCCCTCACTCTCTCCCTTCCTTACACCATCCCCTTCCCTCCACCTCCCTCCCCATCTCCTTTCCCTTTTCCCTCCCCTACAGCTAGACTGTCATTCAGAGTTCTCCCACGCAGCTTTATACCACTTATACCACTGCAGCGCCACTTCAAAGGAACCAACATATAAGAAAAATTGAACAAAAGATGGGTTGATTTAAGATTTTCATTTGTATACTTGAAATTCAGCTCTAGGTTATCTGGGTAGAACAAATTCCATTTGTCTAAAATTAAAATGTGAGAGCTTCAATAAGCCATCTTGCATTATTATTATTATTATTTGAAGGTAACAGATCCCCTTTCAAGCATGTTTTGTTAAAGAGAATGGCAGCATCAGTGGAATTGATTTTATATATGGTCTTCTCAATTCTTCTTATTATTTTCTTCTCGTCAGGGCTGGTATTTGTTAATAACTTGTCGATGTTCATAGTCTGGATAAGGAACTGCTTTCTTGTAATATTGATTTTTTATTCCATAAAAGAAATGGAAGTTAAAGGTGGTGTTTGATCACCGTAGAGTTCCTGGAAATCAGGGTTTGTCGTCTTCTCGTGCACTGTAGAATTTTCGTCGTTGTTCTAAGAGCGTAGCAGAATTCCAACATTTCCAACTGTATCATCGATTCATTCTCAAGGAAAGGTGGGCTTGTTCTGGCTGGAATGGGGTCGTCAGACGGTATTTATAATTTCCCGGGTGTCCCGTATTGTGAGGGCTGAATTTTCATTGGCTGATTCAGGGGAATAAGCCCCTGGGCCAAACCGTCTCCCAGAGGTCGATGTTCGCACTGGTCTCAGCATGCGGACGTTGGAGACTGGAAGGGTAGTGTTGGGACGGTCACTGTCGGTAGATGGGGGCACCACCTGATTGATTGATTCGTTCATCCAGCTCCGAAGTGCTGGCGGACGACGCCCTACATACCACAGTCGGGAGGAGGGACGTCTCCTGCATGGTGTTGAGGCTAGGTCTCTCCTTTCCAATGTGCAGGGCCTCCAGAAGGCGGAGGCGACGGTGGTCTGTCGCCTTATCAATAATTTTGATATTAGGAATTAAGTCCTTTCGGGTTATTCTAATATTGTGAATGTTATTGACGTGATTGTGGATGGCACCTTCCTGAGCGTGGCAGGAGATCGTCTTGGAAAATCTCATCGTGGTCATCCCGACGTAGGTGCCGGAGTATTCCCGAACTGGGGATTTGTATTGGTAGACCACGTTCGTTTTCTTCAGGGGATCCTGCACTGTGGGGGCCGGGTTGTTTTTCATGATCAGGCGTTTGTCGCACGTAGCCATATTATGACTATTTATCACATCACCGTGATTCATATACAATCAGAAAGCTACAAACGTCCTTTAATATCCAATTCACTCTACCTCGGAAATAATATATTTTCATATATGTTTCCGACGGGTGAGTTGATGGGAGATGTTATTCACTTATACCTCTCTTGTGGCTGATTTCGTTAGTGCGTCACTGTAGTCCTGATTCCTCGTCCGTCGCTGGTTCGACCCCACGGGACGGTGGACTTATTATCAACTAAAAAATTCCCCTTCGGAAACATATATGAAAATATATTATTTCCGAGGTAGAGTGAATTGGATATTAAAGGACGTTTGTAGCTTTCTGATTGTATGTGAATCACGGTGATGTGATAAATAGTCATAATATGGCTTCGTGCGACAAACGCACTACACCGTCAACATGGCAGAGGTGGGTGGATATCGTCTCCAAACGCAAAACACCTGAGTTCGACGGGTGAGTTGATGGTAGATGTTATTCACTTATACCTCTCTTGTGGCCGATTTCGTTAGTGCGTCACTGCAGTCCTGATTCCTCGTCCGTCGCTGGTTCGACCCCACGGGACGGTGGACTTATTATCAACTAAAAAATTCCCCTTCGGAAACATATATGAAAATATATTATTTCCGAGGTAGAGTGAATTGGATATTAAAGGACGTTTGTAGCTTTCTGATTGTATATGAATCACGGTGATGTGATAAATAGTCATAATATGGCTACGTGCGACAAACGCACTACACGGTCAACATGGCATAGGTGGGTGGATATCGTCTCCAAACGCAAAACACCTGAGTTCGACGGGTGAGTTGATGGTAGATGTTATTCACTTATACCTCTCTTGTGGCCGATTTCGTTAGTGCGTCACTGCAGTCCTGATTCCTCGTCCGTCGCTGGTTCGACCCCACGGGACGGTGGACTTATTATCAACTAAAAAATTCCCCTTCGGAAACATATATGAAAATATATTATTTCCGAGGTAGAGTGAATTGGATATTAAAGGACGTTTGTAGCTTTCTGATTGTATATGAATCACGGTGATGTGATAAATAGTCATAATATGGCTACGTGCGACAAACGCACTACACGGTCAACATGGCATAGGTGGGTGGATATCGTCTCCAAACGCAAAACAACTGAGTTCGACGGGTGAGTTGATGGGAGATGTTATTCACTTATACCTCTCTTGTGGCCGATTTCGTTAGTGCGTCACTGTAGTCCTGATTCCTCGTCCGTCGCTGGTTCGACCCCACGGGACGGTGGACTTATTATCAACTAAAAAATTCCCCTTCGGAAACATATATGAAAATATATTATTTCCGAGGTAGAGTGAATTGGATATTAAAGGACGTTTGTAGCTTTCTGATTGTATATGAATCACGGTGATGTGATAAATAGTCATAATATGGCTACGTGCGACAAACGCACTACACGGTCAACATGGCAGAGGTGGGTGGATATCGTCTCCAAACACAAAACACCTGAGTTCGACGAGTGAGTTGATGGGAGATGTTATTCACTTATACCTCTCTTGTGGCCGATTTCGTTAGTGCGTTACTGTAGTCCTGATTCCTCGTCCGTCGCTGGTTCGACCCCACGGGACGGTGGACTTATTATCAACTAAAAAATTCCCCTTCGGAAACACATATGAAAATATATTATTTCCGAGGTAGAGTGAACTGGATATTAAAGGACGTTTGTAGCTTTCTGATTGTATATGAATCACGGTGATGTGATAAATAGTCATAATATGGCTACGTGCGACAAACGCACTACACGGTCAACATGGCATAGGTGGGTGGATATCGTCTCCAAAAGCAAAACACCTGAGTTCGACGGGTGAGTTGATGGGAGATGTTATTCACTTATACCTCTCTTGTGGCCGATTTCGTTAGTGCGTCACTGTAGTCCTGATTCCTCGTCCGTCGCTGGTTCGACCCCACGGGACGGTGGACTTATTATCAACTAAAAAATTCCCCTTCGGAAACATATATGAAAATATATTATTTCCGAGGTAGAGTGAATTGGATATTAAAGGACGTTTGTAGCTTTCTGATTGTATATGAATCACGGTGATGTGATAAATAGTCATAATATGGCTACGTGCGACAAACGCACTACACGGTCAACATGGCAGAGGTGGGTGGATATCGTCTCCAAACACAAAACACCTGAGTTCGACGAGTGAGTTGATGGGAGATGTTATTCACTTATACCTCTCTTGTGGCCGATTTCGTTAGTGCGTTACTGTAGTCCTGATTCCTCGTCCGTCGCTGGTTCGACCCCACGGGACGGTGGACTTATTATCAACTAAAAAATTCCCCTTCGGAAACACATATGAAAATATATTATTTCCGAGGTAGAGTGAACTGGATATTAAAGGACGTTTGTAGCTTTCTGATTGTATATGAATCACGGTGATGTGATAAATAGTCATAATATGGCTACGTGCGACAAACGCACTATACGGTCAACATGGCAGAGGTGGGTGGATATCGTCTCCAAAAGCAAAACACCTGAGTTCGACGGGTGAGTTGATGGGAGATGTTATTCACTTATACCTCTCTTGTGGCCGATTTCGTTAGTGAGTCACTGTAGTCCTGATTCCTCGTCCGTCGCTGGTTCGACCCCACGGGACGGTGGACTTATTATCAACTAAAAAATTCCCCTTCGGAAACATATATAAAAATATATTATTTCCGAGGTAGAGTGAATTGGATATTAAAGGACGTTTGTAGCTTTCCGATTGTATATGAATCACGGTGATGTGATAAATAGTCATAATATGGCTACGTGCGACAAATGCACTACACGGTCAACATGGCAGAGGTGGGTGGATATCGTCTCCAAACGCAAAACACCTGAGTTCGACGGGTGAGTTGATGGGAGATGTTATTCACTTATACCTCTCTTGTGGCCGATTTCGTTAGTGCGTTACTGTAGTCCTGATTCCTCGTCCGTCGCTGGTTCGACCCCACGGGACGGTGGACTTATTATCAACTAAAAAATTCCCCTTCGGAAACATATATGAAAATATAATATTTCCGAGGTAGAGTGAATTGGATATTAAAGGACGTTTGTAGCTTTCTGATTGTATATGAATCACGGTGATGTGATAAATAGTCATAATATGGCTACGTGCGACAAACGCACTACACGGTTAACGTGGCAGAGGTGGGTGGATATCGTCTCCAAACGCAAAACACCTGAGTTCGACGGGTGAGTTGATGGGAGATGTTATTCACTTATACCTCTCTTGTGGCCAATTTCGTTAGTGCGTCACTGCAGTCCTGATTCCTCGTCCGTCGCTGGTTCGACCCCACGGGACGGTGGACTTATTATCAACTAAAAAATTCCCCTTCGGAAACATATATGAAAATATATTATTTCCGAGGTAGAGTGAATTGGATATTAAAGGACGTTTGTAGCTTTCTGATTGTATATGAATCACGGTGATGTGATAAATAGTCATAATATGGCTACGTGCGACAAACGCACTACACGGTCAACTTGGCAGAGGTGGGTGGATATCGTCTCCAAACGCAAAACAACTGAGTTCGACAGGTGAGTTGATGGGAGATGTTATTCACTTATACCTGTCTTGTGGCCGATTTCGTTAGTGCGTCACTGTAGTCCTGATTCCTCGTCCGTCGCTGGTTCGACCCCACGGGACGGTGGACTTATTATCAACTAAAAAATTCCCCTTCGGAAACATATATGAAAATATATTATTTCCGAGGCAGAGTGAATTGGATATTAAAGGACGTTTGTAGCTTTCTGATTGTATATGAATCACGGTGATGTGATAAATAGTCATAATATGGCTACGTGCGACAAACACACTACACGGTCAACATGGCATAGGTGGGTGGATATCGTCTCCAAACGCAAAACACCTGAGTTCGACGGGTGAGTTGATGGGAGATGTTATTCACTTATACCTCTCTTGTGGCCGATTTCGTTAGTGCGTCACTGTAGTCCTGATTCCTCGTCCATCGCTGGTTCGACCCCACGGGACGGTGGACTTATTATCAACTAAAAAATTCCCCTTCGGAAACATATATGAAAATATATTATTTCCAAGGTAGAGTGAATTGGATATTAAAGGACGTTTGTAGCTTTCTGATTGTATATGAATCATGGTGATGTGATAAATAGTCATAATATGGCTACGTGCGACAAACGCACTACACGGTCAACATGGCAGAGGTGGGTTGATATCGTCGCCAAACGCAAAACACCTGAGTTCGACGGGTGAGTTGATGGGAGATGTTATTCACTTATACCTCTCTTGTGGCCGATTTCGTTAGTGCGTCACTTTAGTCCTGATTCATCGTCCGTCGCTGGTTCGACCCCACGGGACGGTGGACTTATTATCAACTAAAAAATTCCCCTTCGGAAACATATATGAAAATATATTATTTCCGAGGTAGAGTGAACTCGATATTAAAGGACGTTTGTAGCTTTCTGATTGTATATGAATCACGGTGATGTGATAAATAGTCATAATATGACTACGTGCGACAAACGTACTACACGGTCAACATGGCAGAGGTGGGTGGATATCGTCTCCAAACGCAAAACACCTGAGTTTGACGGGTGAGTTGATGGAAGATGTTATTCACTTATACCTCTCTTGTGGCCGATTTCGTTAGTGCGTCACTGTAGTCCTGATTCCTCGTCCGTCGCTGGTTCGACCCCACGGGACGGTGGACTTATTATCAAGTAAAAAATTCCCCTTCGGAAACATATATGAAAATATATTATTTCCGAGGAAGAGTGAATTGGATATTAAAGGACGTTTGTAGCTTTCTGATTGTATATGAATCACGGTGATGTGATAAATAGTCATAATATGGCTATGTGCGACAAACGCACTACACGGTCAACATGGCAGAGGTGGGTGGATATCGTCTCCAAACGCAAAACACCTGAGTTTGACGGGTGAGTTGATGGGAGATGTTATTCACTTATACCTCTCTTGTGGCCGATTTCGTTAGTGCGTCACTGTAGTCCTGATTCCTCGTCCGTCGCTGGTTTGACCACACGGGACGGTGGACTTATTATCAACTAAAAAATTCCCCTTCGGAAACATATATGAAAATATATTATTTCCAAGGTAGAGTGAATTGGATATTAAAGGACGTTTGTAGCTTTCTGATTGTATATGAATCACGGTGATGTGATAAATAGTCATAATATGGCTACGTGCGACAAACGCACTACACGGTCAACATGGCAGAGGTGGGTGGATATCGTCGCCAAACGCAAAACACCTGAGTTTGACGGGTGAGTTGATGGGAGACGTTATTCACTTATACCTCTCTTGTGGCCGATTTCGTTAGTGCGTCACTGTAGTCCTGACTCCTCGTCCGTAGCTGGTTCGACCCCAAGGGACGGTGGACTTATTATCAACTAAAAAATTCCCCTTCGGAAACATATATGAAAATATATTATTTCCGAGGTAGAGTGAATTGGATATTAAAGGACGTTTGTAGCTTTCTGATTGTATATGAATCACGGTGATGTGATAAATAGTCATAATATGACTACGTGCGACAAACGTACTACACGGTCAACATGGCAGAGGTGGGTGGATATCGTCTCCAAACGCAAAACACCTGAGTTCGACGGGTGAGTTGATGGGAGATGTTATTCACTTATACCTCTCTTGTGGCCGATTTCGTTAGTGTGTCACTGTAGTCCTGATTCCTCGTCCATCGCTGGTTCGACACCACGGGACGGTGGACTTATTATCAACTAAAAAATTCCCCTTCGGAAACATATATGAAAAGATATTATTTCCGAGGTAGAGTGAATTGGATATTAAAGGACGTTTGTAGCTTTCTGATTGTATATGAATCATGGTGATGTGATAAATAGTCATATATATATATATATATATATATATATATATATATATATATATATATATATATATATATATATATATATATATATATATATATATATATATATATATATATATATATATATATATATATATATATATATATATATACATATATATATATATAGAAGGATCTACAGTGGTACTGTTGCTTGGCAAGAAGAAATGTATTTGTATATATATATATATATATATATATATATATATATATATATATATATATATATATATATATATATATATATATATATATATATATATATATATATATATATATATATATATATTGATGAATGGACGAAAGCTTTAAGCTTTGTAAATATTTCTACAAATACATTTCGTCTTGCTAAACAACATACACAAACACGCACACACACACAAACACACACACACACACAAACACACACACACACACATACATATATATATATATATATATATATATATATATATATATATATATATATATATATATATATATGTGTGTGTGTGTGTGTGTGTGTGTGTGTGTGTGTGTGTGTGTGTGTGTGTGTGTGTGAGTGTGTGTGTGTGTGTGTGTGTGTGTGTGTGTGTGTGTATACAGGGTGTTTCAAAATTAGAGCCCCCCCTCTACAGCATAAACTTGATATGGACATAAAAAAAAGTAATTCAGAACAGGTATTTATTGAAGTTTCTCTCTGAGTATTCAATATTTTGTGTGGCCTTCATCTGCCTGTACCACAACCTCCATTCTTGAGGGGTAAGATTTCAGCCAATCACAAAAAAGCTGAGACTCAAACTCCATTTCCCTGAGCACTTCAGTCACCTCACTTCGCAGGTCGTTGAGGTTTGGTATACCATCATAGTTCACTGGGCGCTCTTCAACACGATCCTTCAAGATACTACCAATGTTTTCACACACATTAAGGTCAGGGGAGCTATCTGGAAATTCACTTAGCGAGAAGAAATCGTTATTATCGCTGAAATCATCCAACTTTGCAGCCCAAATGATGTCATTTTTATGATTTGGCTTTCTGACTGTGTAAATTAAGAATTCTGCTGATGTGGCAACATGGTGAAAGTCAGCTTTATGCCAATCTTTAAGAAAAGAACCAGAAAACCATGAACGGTCTTCTCTCTGTTGATGAGTGATATTGGTCTGCTGATAACATGAAATGGCTTGCTACCAGATTTTTTCAACTTACGATATACAGCACTATAAGTTCTCTTCTTTACCCTTTTTTGTTTCTAGTTCAAGTGCCAATTTACATAAAGACTTTCTTGGTCTACCCACTGCCTCAGCTATGATGTCTTTTAACTCCTGAGAAAGGACTTCAGACCTTCTGAGATTCTCACTCTTTTTGCGACGACAGTCATATGGATTTTTGTTCCAGTTCCTTTTAACAAAGGATTAATCTCTTTTAATGTATTTAGCTATCCAGGAATGTGAAATGAAGGATGCACCAGCATCCCTGGCCTCTCTGAAGGTTATAGCCCAGATTCAGTTAATCCATTTGATTTCCTCCAAGTCGCTAGCCATGGCTGTATCTAATTCCTTCACTCAGTCTGAAAATACAAGAAATGTAAAATGAAAAATAGCTTAATAGAAACTTAAAATAATGTACTTGAAGATAGGCTATAGTAGAAAACTTCATAACTTTCCATTTGTTCTATGGAGGGGGAGGGGCCTCTAATTTTGAAACACCTGGTATATATGTATACACACACACACACACACACACACACACACACACACACACATATATATATGAAAATAATAAGGCCCATAAAACACTATTTAAACGTTGAAACCATATATTTCGGGCACTTGTTTCTGTGCCCCTGTTCTACCAGTGAACAGGGGCACAGAAACAAGTGCCCGAAATATATGGTTTCAACGTTTAAATAGTGTTTTATGGGCCTTATTATTTTCATATTACACTGTAGTATTACAGGAAAAGACATTCATATATATATATATATATATATATATATATATATATATATATATATATATATATATATATATATATATATATATATATATATACATATGTATATATTTTTTTTTAGGTACTTTAGTTGTTTGAAGTAATTAAATTCGAATGACCTCGTTTCGTTTCTCTGACTGCTCTCCTGCATGTCGTGTGCAGAGGCAAGGTGAAGTTTGTCTCTCATTTTTCATCAAAGACAGTCTGTTTTGGAAAGTGGATCGACCACTTCTTGACCAACCTCAAGTCGGGAATGGAAGCAGCAGCAACTTTTGAAATATTACCTTGCAGTTGGTAATTGTTATTGCCTAAAGATGGTAATGGCTGAAGATTAATCATCGGAAAGGAAGACGTGTTCTTCAATAGCAACGAGTACTGATGTTCCATCAGCACCATGGAAGTTGTATGATGGAGGATCGTTGTTGTCTCAGCAGTGTGATGATGATCATCGGTTCTGCAGTGATGACTTGGATGGATACTGTTGTGATGAGTACCTCAATTCAGTTCTGAGGATGGTGGTGACTGAACCCTGGTCATCCGTTTTGGAAGATGTGTTCTTCTTTGGCTACATGGTTGTTGTCGCATCGGCGCTGCGGTGATCATGCGGTAGAGGATATCGGCGATAGTTCAGCAGTGTGGTGATGGTTGTCCTTGAGAATCTGTGGTTACGACATTAGGGTATACCGTTTTTTTTTTGGATGCCGTTATTGCTCCTGAGGATACTGTTTACCATTGTTGATTACTGAACAAGTATCATTATCATTGTGATGGAACACAAGTACGAGTATGACTCCGCTAGGCAGAAGTAGCTCATGTTGATTAATCATGTTTATGATGTTGATGAGTTGTTCATTTTGTCTGTTATGTTATGATGCTGTGTAATGCTGGTGATATTATTTATATTGGTGGCTTATTTTACTAGTTTATTGTTTGATGAATTTTGTAGTTAAAATAATATAGAGAGTTTATTGAAGTTTGATAAAGTTAAAGTAACGAAGTTATTTTGACTTGACTTTGATTTAAAATGATTAATAATGGTAATGATCATGAGTATTATTATTTTGTCTCTCCGCTTTCTGAATCCTGGACTCATTGTAACTATGTGCAGTTATTAGGATTAATAAACTAGGTTTAAGTTACCTGAGTATTTTCTTGCACACTCTTCAATGGTTTCTCTGTCCACGAAATCCACTCCAGTCCTCTTTGGCATAAAATAAGAACCTGAAATCTTCTGGAAAAATTCCTATGAGGTCAAACATTATGGAATTTGTGTTACGGTTCCCTGGAGAAAGAAAGGGACCATGAATATATATATATATATATATATATATATATATATATATATATATATATATATATATATATATATATATATATATATATATATATATATATATATATATATGTGTGTGTGTGTGTGTGTGTGTGTGTGTGTGTGTGTGTGTGTGTGTGTGAGTGTGTGTTTGTGTGTGTGTATGTATGTTTTTCGGGCAAAGTTTTTCTCTTTCACAATTTTTGTTGTGGGCAATCGCCTCTGTGGCACTGACTTCTTTGATGCACACTTTTTTCATATTTCTACTTTAAATAATTCTTCTAAGTTCTGGATAAGTATACAGAGTCGTGGTGTATTTTCCATTCATTACCACGGTCCCGTTTCGCCCAATCTAAGACTTTTTCCAGCAAGAACTAATACATACAGGCGTCCTCCGCTCTATATATACCGGCAAGATTGGATTAGATGGTGGGGTTTCCATATTTCTTGGTTATAGTTTTGGTTTACAATTTACAATGAGGTGGTTAGTTGTTTACATAATAGCTACATAATATGTTATTACATGGTAAAACTAAGCTACGGTATCGGTTCTACATTCTATTTCCACATCTTACAAATGTGTGTGTGAATAACTTTCTTCTTTCTTTTTTTACCAAAATACAGGAAAATGCGTAATTTAATGAGGAGATAATGAAATCTAAGGAACTTTTGCAGATCATTGCCGTAAATGATTGCGCAAGATGTAAAAGTCCATTAACCACTAAGATAGATATGATGTTGAGAAATGTAGAGTGAAAAGTGGGAATACGTGAAAGAAAAATATCATATTAATTACAGACATTCTGAATTACAAGGGTTACACTGAAGAATCGCGTTAACACTGAATTTATAAAACAATGGAAATCTTAACTGTCTGTATCATAAACTTAAGATAATGTTTGGTTGATGCTAGAATGACCACTTTTTTCGACTTTTATAATCTATCAGTTTTACTATCTTCAAATAAAGAACATATCTGTCAACACCCTATGCTGTTTAATCCCTTTGATTTCGGCTTTCAGTACCTGGCCAATAACGACCCTCTGGGCGTAGAATATTTGACCTTTATTCCTGCTGAACATTTACAGGGAAATGAAACATTTTTCTTACAATGCTAATTGTCAGAGTGGAACGGTAAAGGTACATGTTAGGGACCATAAGGCATGTCAAGATTAATCATCATCATCAATATCTTCATGTCCATAGAAAAGTATATAGCCTCGCAAGGTTCATTAACATCGTCATGCAAAGCTGATATGTTATCGTTGTCAGTGTCACTAGGACGGCCAGTTCCATTGGGACATAACTTAATTTTGAGCTTGCTGCCTTTTCGTGCAGTTATGTGGATGTAACTCACAATTTTTGTTTGCTCATTTCAGTCTGCTTTCCCCACCAGATATGAATTCTGATACTCCCTAGAATTTTCTCTTTGCTGTTTCTATACCCTTCCTGACTGAAAGATGGAGGGTTAGGGATTCTTGTGATGTTTGCCGAAAAGAAATTCCCTGTTTCACACTTTTCCAATCGTATTATAGGCTTAGCCTAGGAATGACTATTGATTAGATAGTCAAATATCAGTTATGCATTCCGCTTTCTAACGAACAATGAAACCATTTTCTCCTTTTTAAAGCTCTCATGTGCTATGTACAGCCAAGGTGACTGTCCTTAATAATCATATAACTGAACCATCATTATTTCAGTAAGATAACACCAACTGGAATTATTCCTCTATAACCTAACATTTAACAAGAAGTTATTCCATTAGCAAATGAGAATTACTAGAACTGGTACTTCCTTGGTAACTTACATTTGATAACGTTTCTTTCAGTTGTTTTTAAACAAGTTCTAAAATAATTCAAGCTGGATAACGATACTTCATTTGCTCTAATATGAAAATAAATAAATATGTATTTGAAACAACCGGAATCGCGTTGAAAATAACCAAAGATCGTTTAATACAACTAATATCTATTATGTAAAGGTAGAAGTTGATGGTAACCGATGTAAACACTAAAACAATTGCAATATATATATATATATATATATATATATATATATATATATATATATATATATATATATATATATATATATATATATATATATATATATATATATATATATATATATATATATATATATATATATATATATATATATATATATATATATATATATATATATATATATATATATATATATATATATATATATATATATATATATATATATATATATATATATATATATATATATATATATATATATATATATATATATATATATATATATATATATATATATATATATATATATATATATATATATATATATATATATATATATATATATATATATATATATATATATATATATATATATATATATATATATATATATATATATATATATATATATATATATATATATATATATATATATATATATATATATATATATATATATATATATATATATATATATATATATATATATATATATATATATATATATATATATATATATATATATATATATATATATATATATATATATATATATATATATATATATATATATATATATATATATATATATATATATATATATATATATATATATATATATATATATATATATATATATATATATATATATATATATATATATATATATATATATATATATATATATATATATATATATATATATATATATATATATATATATATATATATATATATATATATATATATATATATATATATATATATATATATATATATTTATATATATATATATATATATATATATATATATATATATATATATATATATATATATATATATATATATATATATATATATATATTGAGAAAGCTTTAAAGTGTTTAAATCGGTTACCATCAACTTCTAACTTTAAATAATAGATATTAGTTGGAATAAACGAACTTTGGTTATTTTCAACACGATTTCAGTTGTTTCAAATAAATATTTATATATTTTCATATTAAAGCAAATGAAGTATCGTTATCCAGCTTGAATTATTTTAGAACTTGTTTTAAAGCAACTTATAGAAACGTTATCAAGTGTAAGTTACTAAGAAGTGCCATTTCCCGATATTCCCGTTTGCTAATGGAATAACTTCTTGTTAAATTTTAGGTAAAAGTGGAATAATTCTAGTTCGTGTTATCTTACTGAAATAATGATGGTTCAGTTATATAATTATTAAAGTCAGTCACCTTGGCTATAAATTGCACATGAGAGCATTAAAGAGAAGGAGACAATGTGTTCATTTTTCGTTAACAAGCCGAATGTATGAGTGATATTTGGCTATCAAATTAATAGTCAGTCTTAGGATAAGCTTATAATACGATTGGAAAAGTGTGAAACAGGGAATTTCCTTTCGGCAAACACACACAGAAACATACATACATACATATATATATATATATATATATATATATATATATATATATATATATATATATATATATATATATATATATATATATATATATATATATATATATATATATATATATATATATATATATATATATATATATATATATATATATATATATACGTACATACATATTTATATATACTATATGTGTGCGTATTCTGGAGATACAAATTCTGAAATTAAGGTTTCAAAATCCTAATATCGTTTGAACTAGATTTGAATTCTTCATATAGAGGTCCTTTGTTTTCTCGAATTCAATTCCTGTAAGAATATGTTTTTCATTTCTTCCGTGTTGATTTCGTATTTCGTCAACTTTATCTTTTATTAACATAGTCAGGTGATACTATTTAACGGTGTTCGACGAATGTTGAAAAGTGACAATTCCTTGGATGAATTTTATCTGTTTTCCTTTATGATCGTATTCGATCTTTTCCATGGAAAATTCGATGCTGGGCGGTTAAGACACAGGATATCACTGCAAAAATTCGTTTCTTTTTTTGACGAAAGCTATTTTACTTATCCATTAACTTCATTGCTTAATTTTCAATCAGGATATTGTCATGGAACCGTTCTCTTTTAGCTTCTCCATCCTCTATCTACTTTTGAGAGAAAAGTGAGTCTTCGTTCGACTGTTCCCTTGTCTGTCTTTCTTTGTTTATTAAGATCCCTATAACCTTATCAGCTTGGAAAGGTCGGTCAAATTCAGTTTTCTTTCCATCCTCTCTCTTTCTATGACTCTCTTTTGGTCAAAGGTTCAGCCTCCTATAAAAGAATATTAAGATGGCTGTCAAAGTGTTCCCCAGTGGAAAATAATACCATTTTTACTATACAACAATAATATATTGACATTATCATGAATAAGTATCATGCAGAGGTTTTTATCTTCCTTCTCACGAGTATAGCGTATATCATTCATATGAATGTAATACATTTTATCATACATACAAAACAATGTCAATAATAAATTCACTAATTAACTGAAGATTGTCTTCATTCTATTCTCACCTGCATAACAACATCATAAACCCTGATGGTATTTAAACAAACTCATTAGTATTGTTACCAAAAAGTCGTTAATATATTCTATATTGCAGGGTTTAACACTTAACAGTACATTTTATTCATAACGAGACTGAATTTAATGGATGGATTATTCTTTCACAGGTGGAAAAAGAGAGATAGAAAGACAGAGAATCTGAAGATAAGGGAAATCCAGGTATTTTAGAGCTTCTTGTAAATGTAAAACCAAACTTATTAAGTTGTTCTTATAAATAAAAAAAAAAAATCCTTATTCCAGTCTTGTGCCATATGTCAACATACAAATGTTTGTAGTTTCTAAATGCCAATTCTAGAACATTTCGTTCAAAAGTAAGGAAAACCATTAGACAAATGTTCCTTCTTCAATAATCCCATTAAGGAAATGATTAATGCCTTTAACTTCTTTCCAGCGATCGAACGTCAGTTTATTAGCCAGTGTCATGAGGTCTGCATCTTCTTCCATAAAAGAAAATGGGATGAAAGTACGTTAGGTATTGTAGGTGGTAAAAAAGTAGATATCAAAATAAAGGTTTAAATGGAGAGGTACTGTCTAAAGTGAATGCAGTCCTGTGGTGCTGGAGTGAATATTTTTTTTGAATTGTGTGGAAGAGGGCCTGAGGTGAATACCCTCATAATCGAAAAGGATAATTTAAGTTTGAGAATACTGCTTAACAAGAGTGTTGAGGACAAAAGGCAGATAACTGTGATGCTGAAAATGGAAAGAAATCAGGAGCTGATACGATTACAGGTGAGATTCTGCAGTGGTGTGCAAAAGTATGGCAGTGACTGATGTAGGTTAGTGAGGTTTTCTGAAAAAAAGATATGTGCCAAAAGAATGCGTGTAAAGCATAATCTTTCATTTGTATGTTAGTAAATATGAAAGAAGAAGCTATATGTTTTATATGCAGTTTTTTTTTTCATAAAATACCAAGGAAGGAATATGGTAGGATTTTGACTGAGAAACCAAAGCAGATAAATGATGGGCTGATAAGGAAAAAGATTGCGGGTTCAAACAAAGATCAATATCCATGTAACAAATATTTTCTATGAAACATTTGTAAGAAAACTTTCACAGTAAGGAGAATATCCTGTATATATATATATATATATATATATATATATATATATATATATATATATATATATATATATATATATATATATATATATATATATATATATATATATATATATATATATATATATATATATATATATATATATATATATGTGTGTGTGTGTGTGTGTGTGTGTGTGTGTGTGTGTGTGTGTGTGTGCGTGTGTGTGTGTGCATTATAAACATGATAACGTGTCATTCAATGCACAGGCCATGCAGTGCAGGGGTGAATGCTTTGTCGTTTT
This sequence comes from Macrobrachium rosenbergii, assembly GCA_039081455.1. Classification (NCBI taxonomy): domain Eukaryota; kingdom Metazoa; phylum Arthropoda; class Malacostraca; order Decapoda; family Palaemonidae; genus Macrobrachium; species Macrobrachium rosenbergii. Next base: position 4,208,043 of record JANJGK010000018.1, read on the forward strand.
CCGATTCAGCACATTCAGAGTGATTCAGCATTGGCCACCCGATCGGGGGTGCCTCAGATACAGTGACACGTGGAGCGGAAGTAGTGTGAGCATGGGATCTTCTAAAAGCTCTTATCCGGTTAGAAATTCGGATTATGGGTGTGCCACTGCAATGGTGTGTGTTTGTATCTAGTGAGAGTGACCGGTAAGGCAAGTAGTGAGATTTTTTTGTGAAATATATCTCGTTGTTGAGGGAGCTGATTAGAATAGACAGTGAAATTCCAAGCTCCAATTACCTGTTGAAAGGGTAAGTCAGCGTTCAGTAACTTGCCATGTCTTTGGTCATTTTTTATGTCTAAGGTTTTTTTATTGTCTACATATTTTCCTTAACATGTTTTTGTTGCGTCGTGGGAAATATCCCAGATTATTTTATTTTGGTCTTAATGAGAAGTGTTTCTTTGTTTGACAGATGTATCATGGATAAGCCATGCACAGATGTGCAAAAGAATGAGAGGCTTGTTGGACATCTGTGTCAATTTGAACTAATGACTCAAAGACCTTGAAGTAATATGGAGTATTTAATGATGGGATAGGGAATGGGAATTTGGTTCTCTAGTGTTTTATTAATGTTTGAAGTGATGGTTTAATAATCCGTTGAAGTGATGGTTTAGTAATCTGCTATTAGCTTATCTTTCATTTCACTGGTCCTGTGTTGGGTTTGCAAAACAAAGATTATTTTTGCATACCAGGTTCGATTTATACACATTAGATTAGATGTAGGTTTTCTTAGAATTCATGACAGCGCCTGAGAGAGAGCGAGGGAAGTAGCTCTGGGAAAAGAGAGGGAGAGGCATGCTGTTCTTTGGTCACGAATGCCGACATCTGCCGGTAGGTGTTCTAAAAAAAAAAAAAACATAATAATCCTTCATGCAAGGTGTTAACAGTGGTGGCAGCATAAAATAGGAGAGCACGTTCACATGTTTCTGAATTCACGCCGAAGAGGGATGTATGAATGATATAAGAATTTTGCATTAGGTGCATGTTAACATGATTTGAATAGGGCGTTATCTGGTTGGGTAGTTTGCATCAGTTGGTACCTTGTTGCTCAGAGGGGAATCATTAAGTTTGTATTTCTGTCATGGAGGTGACTGTGGTGACTCACCGTGACTGGGATATCAGTCTGTCTTAATGAGTGCTTGGGTGTGGTGCTGTTTATCGAGTAGTTCGAGGGTGTGATATTCATTCATTTTTTGTGCTTTGAGGTCAAAGTGCGTAAGCGATTTTATGAATATCGGGAGTTGCAGTGATATGTGAGCAGGGGAAAAGTGAGTTTTTCCATTTGGGTTTTTCATTTCAGTTGGTTTAAAATTTTATTTTCTCTCCTCTGTCTTTCGTTCTCTTATTGAATTATTGGGGGTCCGAAACATGTTTTTTTTGCGTGCTGACTTCATTCAGGGTTTTGCTTTTCATTTTTTTTTTTTTTTATCCTTATCGAGTTATTCTGGGTTGTACTGTGTGGGAAGGAGATGTATATCATAGGTATATCAGGGTTTCTCTCTTTGCATAGCAAGTTGGCCTTGAATCTGTTGCCTACTCATCATTTGTTGCATGTTTTATGCTTTTTTTTTTTTTTTTCTTGTGAGTATCTTTTGGGTTAACCTTGAAATTGTATGTGACGTAGCACTCAGCTGATTGTGTGCTTGTATAAGAAGTGACTTGCTTCCGTGGAGTTCATGAATAATTGTTGAATGGGGGATAACAGTATATATATATATATATATATATATATATATATATATATATATATATATATATATATTTTTTTTTTTTTTTTTTTTTTACATCATATTGTACAATTTTTTAAACATTATGTTCGTTTAAGGTCAGGAAGAGTTTTCTGGGGGGTATGAAGTAGTTTCCATTTACTCAGAAACCAGAAAGGGAGATTACTGAAAATACCAGGCAGGAGTTCAGGGACCACATCGCTGACTCATCAAAATTACAGCAGTTGTATCTCCTGGCCAACCCTTCGCAGGTTTGGTTAATGGTAGTTTGAGACAACCAGTGGAGAATTTTTATTGAAAGTGTTGAAAATCATTTGACTACAAAGAAAATCACAGAAGGTAGTGAGGCGTTCAATGAAACTAAAGGATTTCTTGCTTTGGACGTGGGAGACATTGGGAAATGCTGTAGGGGCTTTGAATTTAAAAAATTATGCACTTGGAATGACCTGAAGGAGTTTCTAAAAACTGCCTGTGGGGAAGATGAATGTGGTGATATGGTTCGGGATATGAGAGCGTTTGAAAAGATTAGGAAGGGGCATACAGTAGTTCTATGGTGGATTTTAGCTTGCAGTTATTTGATGCAGCTTCAGATTTGGTGGTGAAATTCAGAGGTTTGGGCTGGGTATGTGGAGATTATATATTATTGAAAAAAATTCAGCAGTTGCTGCATTTCTCGTGGTTACTGAATGATGTCCCGGATGCCATAGTGAGTAGTTTTGATGGTCCGGTAGACGATATCTCAGATGAATCATTTATTTTTGCCCAAATCAAGAAGCACATGTCATAATGCCTGACAGTAGATAACAAATTTTACAATGGCATTCTGAAGACCACATCGGTAGGTCGAAGCAACTTCCCACAGAGAGATTCAGGTTTTGCTTCTAGTGGTTTTTGCGGTAAAGTAGAGAGTGATAGAAGGTGTACGGATCACCCACCACAATTTCATTACTTCCATTGCAGTAAGAAAGGACATACAAAGAAGTATTGTTGAATTACATATTGCTGAGTAGGCATTCTGCACACAACTGGAGGTTCTGTCCGTCGCTCAAAAAGAGTAACACTAGACCAGTAACCCCGAATTTTGGTAGTAGCTTTAGGAAAGCTCCTCGATAAGGTAATCTCAAGAAGTCTCAAAATAGGCAAAATTTTTGGACCGAAGAACAACCAAAAGGGAAAGGATAGGATGTTCATGTCATACAGGACTTTTAGGAGATATAGTAGAGTGGGAGCCAGTGGTGAAAGGAGCCATAACTGGGTCTAGTCTTTTGATTTTTTGTAGATACGGGAGATTTTTGTAGATACGGGAAGCATCAGTCAGTTTAGTGGACTATGATTTTTATCAATCAGTGTTTTCCCAGTATCGGCTAAGGCATTCAGAGGATAAAGTAAACTGGATGTTGTAGGGGTGGTGGATATCTGCTTTTTTGCTGGGAAACCAGTTAATAAAAGAAACAGTTTTGGTGGTGAGAGGAGTTAACTTGGGTAATAAGGTTTTATTAAGGCATCCAGAGTGTAATAGGATCTGTATTTCTATATACCCTAGTAAAGGAGGTATAATGGTTGATGAAACCGGAGGTTTTATCCCGTATATAGGTGTTAAGAAAATGGAGGGGAGCATGGATGACATGGGAGATAATGAGGAAATAAGTGGGAACAATGAGGAAATGGTAGGGAATAATCAATTATATACAAGGTAAAACTGAGCCTAATGGTAATAGGAAGAGGATATGTAAAGGTGTTTTAATGGAGGATATGTTTTTGGAACCAGGTATGGTTGGAATGGTGAAAGCGAAGGTGAGGGATATAAAAGTGGATAAAGAGGTGTGTGTGGTGGAAAGCAGTGAGAAACTTAAAGGGATAGTGAACACAGTTTCCACAAACAAGGTGTTAAATAAATGGGTTACATGGGTGGAATTGTTAAACTGAAATAATTCAATAAGGAAGTATCAAAGGAATACTTATGCTGTAGATTTGGAGGAGCGGAGCGAGGAAATGGATTCAGTGGCAGTAATAGGGGACCAAAATAAGTTTACAGCAGCTGAAATGGAGGTCAGAAGGGAGAATTTTAGGAATCATTTGGGTGAGGCAGACTATAAAACATACATAGAGGGGTTAGATGAAGTTTTAGTTGAATATTCAGATGTTATCGCTCTGAAAGGAGAGAAATTGGGGTTGACTGGTGTGTTAGAGCATCAGGTGCATTTCGAGAGGGAGGGGGGGGGGGACCGATTTATGTCCCGTCGTATAGGATATCTTTTAAGATAAGGGAGCAGGGGGGGACATGAGATTAACAAGTGGGATGATGAAGGTATAATTAGGCCTAGCTCTTCTCTTCACATTTTAATTTTTCTTTGCAAGCAGTACCAAAGAAAGATGGTTCAATCCATGTGTGTGTAGATTTCAGGAAATTAAATGAGAAAAACGCCCCAGATAGATATCCGGACGTGTGTTTGCCAGATTTGTTTGCAGATATTGGAGGCAAGAATATTTATTCATCAACAGACCTCATGCAAGGGTTTCTACAAGTGTCGTTGAGTGAGGAGAATAGGAAGTTTACAATGTTCTCGATCCCGAAAGTACACCATGAATTCACACAGATGCCTTTTGGTTTGTCAGGTAGTCTTCTTCCATATAGGCCAGAGGCTAAAGGGTTGTGTGAGCGAGCCAATAGGAACGTGCTCGAGACTCTTAGGGTAACAGTTGGCGGTAATGATACTAATTTGGATAGATATATAGATGTGGTCAGACATAACATAAATACAATGGCTAGTGACACCATTGGTATGTCACCCGTGGAGGCATTAGGCATTATTTGGTTATCCGGTTAGGGGGTGCATTTGATTTGTTGGCAATTCCTTCTCATTGTGATGATACAATAAAATCATTAGTTGCTACAGCTAAAAAGAGAAATGCACGTCTTAGGAGTAATCTTGAGTCGAAGACACGAGAGATGGTCGCAAGAAGCAATAGAAGTCTGATGGCACAAGAGTTGTGATTGGGGATATTGTATTTTTCAAGGTTAATATCAGAAACGGCTTGAATTACAAGTTGGGTCCCAGATTTGAAGGGCTGTTTCATGTTATAGAGGAAAAAAGGGGGAATAGATAGTTTTACATGAAGACATGGGAGTGACGAAGTTAACACACATATCTAAGAGTAAATGAACAACTTAATGATTGGTGGAGATTTATTTGTTTTTTGGGGGCATTTATTATTTTTTTTTTCTCTCGTTTTTCCTTTCGTTGTGGTTAAGCAGTTATTTATGTTTTTTTTTTTCTCTGTTTTTTTAGATGCAGAGATTTACCTTGCTCTTCGCCTTGATGGTGGCTGTGAATGCAGGAGGGAAGGTGTATTTGGGACCGGGTTTAATAATTGAAAATGACCATGAAGTTTGGTTGGATAATGATCACGTACTGATGAGAGTGGAATTTGAGGATCTGGGGTCGGCCAGATCAGAATTGGAATTATCTTGGAATAGTGTTGAAACGCTAATGAGGATACTAGAAGAGTGAAATCTTAAACATAATTTGTCCAACCCTTTAACACGTTTGTTCTCAGAATTAAAGTTACAGTGAACAAAATACAGGGTAGAATTATGGGGGCAGTTTGAAGATATGAGGCGTACTTACAGTTTGTTGCAATTTACTGTTGAGGGGATTAGGGGTGGCCTAGATTTGACAATTGCTTTCTTTACAGTACGTACTACAATTTTAAATATTTAGGAGACCAATCCTTTGTTGGATGAGACCAAATCTCAGGTGCAAGCGGTAATGTTTTATTTTTGGGGGTGTTAGAGTCTACTTTGAAGGATGCAGTTTACGATTTGGGGTCTAATATAATTTTCACAGATAGTGATTTGTATAGATATTATGGGATAATTAAGTTATGTTTGTCTGACAGAGGGTAATCATAGAGATTCCGACCAGTGACAAGGAATCATTTCACAGTTATCTAATAAGACCTTTTCCAAGCACATATAATGGCTCAGTAGCGATATTAGACGGAACAGAGACTATGTACAATTTTGGAGATAAATATCAATCTTCAGCTATAGATTATAAGTTAAGGTGTGTGTTAGTCCACGATAAATATATTTGTGATAATAAGACATTTAGTTTAGAGATGTAGGGTTAGTGGGTTGTGAGTTTCAGTTGACACATGCCGTGACAGCTATGCAAAGTAGTTTTCAACCAGTTCCTGCCAGATACATGGTGGTTCCCATGCAAGGGAATGGGACAACTGGCTGCGGCTAGCTGCAGCCTGACTGGACGCGGCTAGCCGCAGCCTAACTGGCCTCCATGGTAACATCTATGAGAAGAGAGAAACAATGGAAATTCTCTCTCTCTCTCTCTCTCTCTCTCTCTCTCTCTCTCTCTCTCTCTCTCTCTCTCTCTCTCTCTCTGTTTATTTATCAGCAGTTACTTTGTCTATAAGGGCTGGGCACTTTGCCAGTTAGATTGTTTCCTTTTTACAAATACGTTATTGAATAGTTGTAATCATTTTAAATGGATGTAAACTCTTTCATGTTCAACAATGACTAATAATTGTAAAAAAATTACCTGTTTGGGAAATAATAAAGTTTAAGTTTATATTGTAAAATGTTCAGTAACAAAACCCCTTCTACAATGGCAAGAGAGACACTCTCACAACGAGGGAAAAAGAAATGTGTGAGTGATGCTCATAACTTTTCTTAGACTTATGCTGGTATATATAATTTTTGTGTTTTTCAATAAATATGGCGTTTTAATAAAATTTAGCTTCTACGTATTTTTCTTTTACTTGAGAAACCAAAATAGATATACTGTCAAATAGTAACTATCATGAAATTATTGTTTATTTTTTTAAACTAAATAAAAATATATATTATTACTTTCAATACGATGACGGTAAAGTGGGCCGGCCAGTTGTCCTTTTCTAAGACCCTACGGCCAGTTAGGCTATGGCCAGTTAGGCTGGGGCCCGTTTGGCCGCAGCTAGTTAGGCTGCAGCCAAGTTGGCTGCAACCACTTGTCCTAGACCCCCATGTAAACATCTACGGTGGTGTACTGAAACAGCTGTAGGATTATTATGCTCTGCGCCGATTTGTCTACATCATTGCTTTTGCAGGGGTCGCAATTGTTTGACGAAGCATTCAAGATAGTTTCCACTCTGTTCCTGGTCCTTAGCAGAAGATTTTATAATTCATCGGCAAACATCTTCCTCCAACACACGTCATGGAATGGTGGAGCTGCCAGACGCAGTGCTGATAGCTACTTAGCCAGCATTGATAGAAGAGGAAGGAACTGATTATATAGACCCTTTTTATAGGCATGAATTAGTGTTACCATGTGTTCTGGCCTTGTTGCTAGTGATTATTGTGATAATGTGTGTTGCCATGATTCTGAAGTGCACCAATTTTTGTTGCTTCTGGCCGAAGCTGTCTCTGATTGTGATGTTGGTGAGACGTGCTGTGGCACATTAAACATGGAATATGCATGGTTTGTGTCAGGGTCGACACAAAGGGTGGTGGCCGAGCTGTGTATTATAAACATGTTAATGTATCATTCAGTGCAGAGGTCATGCAGTGCAGGAGTGAGTGCTTGGTCATTTTCAGATTCAGCACATTTAGAGCGATTCAGCATTGGCCACCTGATCGGGAGTGCCTCAGATACAGTGACACATGGAGTGGAAGTAGTTTCACATGGAATCTTCTAAAAGCTCTTATCCTGTTAGAAATCCGGATTATGAGTGCGCCACTGTAATGGTGAATGTTCATTTGTATCTAGTGAGAATGACCAGTAAGGCAAGTGTGAGATATTTTGTGAAATAAGTCTCATTGCTGTTAAGGGTGCTGATTAGAATAGACAAAGAAATTCCAAGCTCCTGTTACCTGTTGAAAAGGGAAAGTCAACATTCAGTAACTTGCCATGTCTTTTGTCTTTTTTTGTCTACGCCTTTTCTTTAACATGGTTTTGTGGCGTTGTGGAAAATATCCCTGATTATTCTATTTTGGTTTTAATGTGAGGTGTTTCTTTGTTTGACGGATGTATCATGGATAAGCCATGCACAGATGTGCAAAAGAATGGGAGGCTGGTTGGACATCTGTGCTAATTTGAACTAATAACTCAAAGACTTTGAAGTATTATGGAGAATTTAGTGACGGGATGGGGAATGGGAATTTTGTTCTTTTTTGCTTTATTAATGTTTGAAGTGATGGTTTAATAATCTGTTGAAGTGGTGGTTTAGTAATCTGCTATTAGCTTGTCTTTCATTTAACTTGTCTTATGTTGGGTTTGCAAAATAGATTTAATTTTTGTAAACCAGGTTTGATTTATACACATTAGATTAGATGTAGGTTTTCATAGAATTCATGAGAGCACCTGAGAGAGAGAGGGAAGTAGCACTGGCAAAAGAGAGAGAGAGGGATGCTGTTCTTTGGTCACGA
>JANJGK010000018.1:4221229-4226280 GCA_039081455.1 Macrobrachium rosenbergii
ACAAAGTAATTTGGTGAGTACATTTATTAATCAAACAAGTTAGGCTACATTAGGGCTATATATGTGCTTTAATTTGTAGCTGAACACTGCACATCCTTAGGCCTAACCTAAAAAACCATACTAATCTTTTCTAGACATATATTTTGATATAAAAATTCAGTGACACTGTTTTTAATCTTTAATGAATCATTCTGTCCTGCCATGATAATTTACCATCTGCAATTTCAAGCCTCAGTGAGTTTGGCGATGGTGTAATGTAGATCTGGTGCTCTGGTTATTTATTTATTTTTATTTATTTTTTTTAACTTCATTACTTTAGTAAATCATGAAATAAGTAAATATTTTCACTTATTTTACAGGAATTACTATAATTATTTTTTTCTTTTTAATGCTAAGGAGTAGATTTTTTTTTTTTTAAGAACAAATTTTACAGCAAGTGTTTATACATATTTCAACTAAAGCCGTTCTGATTCTTGGAAAGAGGAGAAACTTATTTTTGTAACAAAGAAATGTTCTCATTTTTTTAATAGAACAATTATTTACTTTGTAACAAATAAAGATTATTTATGTACCAGAGTAGAAATGCATTTTGCAATAAGTTAACAACAATTTTATACTGAAGCATAAATGTTTATAGTACTATTTCTTTTTTTTTATTTTTTAAGTAAAAATCTATTTTGTTACAAAAAATATTTTTTTTTTTTCATTTTTGTACTAGAAAAGTAATTTATTTTTCTAAAATAAGGTAGAGCAAATCATGATACAAACAAGATGTAAAAAAAGGGCATAATAAAACTTAAATTTTAATTTTATGTATCTTACCTTCATATATTCATGCAGCTTTCAAATTGTGTCAGAAACTTCTGGGATAATCTTCGAAATTGAAGCAACTGAAACCCGAAAATGGTGCTGCAGATTTCTGAATGAGTATCCAGTTGTTAGATATGTGAGGGTTAACTCTAATTTGAGTTTAGCTGGTAATGCATCTCTCATCAAGGCATAATTTTTCTGTATCTCGGGCCACCTGCATTAAGTAGCTTATCAAAAACTCTTGGGGACATCCTTAAGCAGGATCTATATTCACTGGGATCTTCACAATACAGCTCTCTTAAGATAGTTGCTGAGACCCATGTTCATTTCTCCTTTTTTATCAACTCCCTTACCCAAATTCGCTTTTCTTGAGTAACCTCCTCCTCAATTATATGTAACACCTCACTATACAATAACTTGGACACATTTTAATTACAGTCTTCGTAAGATCCATTGTAAAACAAAGGTCGTATGTGGATGCTCCAAATGTACAGCACAAACTGAGAGGCTAGTTGCCTGATTCACTTGCTTTGTGTATAAGAGCACTTGCCCTATGCTACTTGCCTTCAAAAGAGAAGCAGTCCACTTGCTCACTTGGCTTGCCTCTCTACTTGACCCATGTAAAAGGGGCTTTAGGGCTCTTTACACGGGACAAGTAGAAAGGCAGGTCAAGTGTACAAGTAACTTGATACAACTTGCTTTTCGTGTGTAAACATATACTTGCCTTTCTTAATTAGGCAAGTTAAGTAATTAGCAACTCGCCAAGCAAGCTGAGAGGCAAGGCAACTTAACAGCACCCAGTTCTATTTTTGAGCAACTTGCCTCCCCTCCCTCCATGCTGGGCAAGCTACCTGTCACTTACTTGGTCTCTGTGAACACATACTTGGTCGTCTTCCTTTCCCTCAGTTGCCAGACAGGTATCGTATGCACCAAACGTACACCACAAACTGAGAGGCTACTTGCTCGAATATCCTGTTGCATATAAACAACACTTGCCATAACTACTTGCCTTTCAAAAATGAGAGCAGGCTACTTACACACTTGACTTGCCTCTCTACTTGCCCTATGTAAAAGAGCGTTACAATGCCTGTCTGGCAACTGAGCTGGAGAGGAAGACGATCAAGTACGTGTTTACACAGGCCAAGTAAGTAGCAAGTGGCTTGCCAGCATGGAGGAAGGGGAGGCAAGTTGCCAAAAAATAGAACTGCGGGCTGTTAACTTGCCTTCCCTCTCACCTTGCTTGGCAAGTTGCTAATTACTTAACTTGCCTAATTAAGAAAGGCAAGTATTTGTTTACACACGGCAAGTTACTTGCACACTTTACCTGCCTTTCTACTCGTCCCGTGTAGAAGAGCCTTAAGGGAAATACCACAGTGCCTTTATAGGAGATTATTATTTTTTATAGATAGAGAAATAGAAAATGCAGAAGAAAGGAGAGAAAGGTATACACGAAATTTACTTGTATAGCTGTAGGCCTTTAAATTTGCTAATGATTTAGTATTCATTAGAAGAAGTAAAGCTGAACAGACTGGAGGAAACATTTTGTAAGTGTTTGTAAATCTTGTAAACTCATAATGCAAATCAATAGGAACAATATTGAATTAAGATAGAACCTAGGAAAAGAGAGAAATGAATATATAAGTGGAATCAAAGGTATTTGGGAATAAATGAAAATGGTGATGGCAGGATGAGAGAAAAGTGACTTCGTGGTACAAAAGTAAACCGTAAGACTAAAAGGATTGTGTCTCTATGGTTATCTGGTATTTTAAATGGCTACAATGGTGTGAAAGGGTCAAGAAAAAGTTTGTAGGAGCAAACATATGGGGTACGAAATGACGGTAATGCGGTGTACTGTGACTTTTGGTTATTTGGTAAAGGTAAAAAAAAGGTTATGAATATTTAAAAATAAGGAATTTTTTTTTTTTTTTTTTTTTTTTTTGGATATGTGGAAGATTATGAGGAGTAAGTTAATTAGGGTAATTTGGAGTCAATATTCTTATGATGTCATGGATAGAGTTAAATCACTGAATATGCAAAGCTGGGAAATAAACCACACAACTGCAAAAGGCATGCAAGCAAAGATGAACGAATTCTAACAACAATAAACAAAACAAAACAAAATTGATGCCGATGACACTAACTCAAGTTGTCTGTGCGATATGTGAAGAGCATATAAATTAAGGAGTGCGGATATGTGAGTTACAATGAAGGTACAGTCAAAATGACAATATATGTGAAACGACCGATAGTAAGGTGCAGAAAATAACTAACTGGTGAAAAGTGAGTGGGATTTCTGAAGTCTCAGAAAAGATGAGAGGGATCCTAGGAAAATGCCTGGCTGCCTAGAGTGGAAGAGTTAGTGAAACAAAAGAACTTCGATATCCAGGAAATAGAATATTAGTATAACATAGTGTCTGTGGATAGAAAAAGAGACGTCCTTAGCCTAAAAAAAGTTGTAAACACGAATGAGCCATATTTCTATCATCGTTACTGGCGCCACCGCCGTCCAACGCAAAATGCCTGTGTAGAATTTTTCTGCTCACGTATTTTCTACAAATCTCTGTTCATACGGATTCCAGCTGGCACTATCACTTACTATTCCACCGAGGCTGGAGTGAGCGGGCATATTCGAGCTATCTCCATATATTCACCATCATTATCTAAGCTACAAAAAGAATTTCTGTTTTTCCTTTGATGTAAGAGACTGGAAATTTGATATATAAGTAATATAATCATAAACGTCAGGTCGGCAGTCTTGCCTACATTAGGGTCGCAAAAATGAATTTCAACCTTCCATTTATAGATCTATATCAAATACCTTTTCTGCTCCGGCGTCGTTGTAAAAAAAAAAAAAAAAGTCTTTTCATTTTGTGTGTTAACTATTTTTTTTACAAAACTATTCTTCCAAAGTGGCCATAAAGATTACTCTTTCGAGCGCATTGGCCATATGTCATGATTAAAATGGCCTGGTCTCAAAGAAAACGGAATTTCCTCTCTGTATTTTGCCTCAGCGAGATGTGACTTTTTTGAAATGAAGAAGTGATATAGAAGCCCCGTGTTTATATCATATTTTTCTACAAGTCTTTTAATATCATGTTGATATAATTTTGGGGTAGGGGAAGAAGAAAATTATAGTAGCTAAGTAGCTATAAAAGAGGGTATATTTGGATATCATGAGATTCAGGAAATTTTTCTGTTTTGTCATGAGATTAATTAATAAACTAAAGAAAATCTAACAAGAAAAACCCTTCTTTTCTTATTCTTTCCTATTTGTGTATCTTTAATTTTAGAAATTTACCTAGAAATATTTCTATAGTACTTTCTCTATTTTTATTTACTTACACATTATGTATATATATATATATATATATATATATATATATATATATATATATATATATATATATATATATATATATATATAATATATATATATATATATATATATATATATATATACATATTCACACACAGACGCAGGGTGTTTCGAAATTAGAGCCCCCTCTTACAGCATAAACTAAAATTGATATGGACAAAAACAAAAGTAATTCAGAACAGGTATTCATTTTAAGTTTCTCTCTGACTGTTTAATATTTTGTGTGGCCTCCATCTGCCTGTACGGCAGCCTGCATTCTTGAGGAGTATGATTTTCTGCAAATCGCAAAAAAGCTAAGACTCAAACTCCATTTCCCTGAGCACTTCGGTCACCTCTCTTCGCAGGTCGTCGAGGCTTGCTATACCATCATACTTCACTGTGCGCACTTCACCACGATCCTTTAAGATACTACCAATGTTTTCACACACATTAAGGTCAGGGGAGCTACCTGGAAATTTACTTGACGAGAATAAATCAATACCACTGTTTCGAGGCAGCTCCTGTGTCTGAAGAGCATTAAAACATGGTGCCTTATCATGCAGAAATGCAACTTCTTCAACAGATAACACATTTCCAGGATCTTTGAGGAAAGGAAATACTCCACCAGTAAGCACAGTTTCTCGGAAGTTTTCGCCATTCCATGGACTGTCCTCTTTCTTTGATGATCCACATTAACCATTTGGTTGTGAAACAGAGAAAAATTCCCAAACATTCAGGAAATTTCACAACTTAGCGATAGTGCATGTCATCACTGATATCATCCAACTTTGCAGCCCAAATGATGTCATTTTTATGATTTGGCTTCCTGACTGTGTAAATGAAGAATTCATCTGATGCGGCAACATGGAGAAAGTCAGCTAAATCC